>LIEC01007611.1:38211-69028 GCA_001925005.1 Drosera capensis
CCAAAAAAAAAAAAAAAAAACGGAGCAACCGGTCAGAATTGTGTAAGGTACAATAGAGCCTGAATTCCACTGCATCTCTTTACTCACATATCTCATACAGACTACTAGACTAGCTACAAGTTGCCAATAACAGTAGCATAACTCAATCAATGCCGGCATCTGCTCTCTCTTTTATTTTCACGAGTACACACATTATCGAAAAATGTCAGCGGTCCACCCACAACAATATATCGAAAAATAGAAACCCACCAACCTAGCTACACAGAAAACACCACAGCGACAAGCAAATCAGAAACTGAACAGACAAGGCAATGCGAGCATAATGTGCAGTGTGAACATCAGAGCCAGCCAGAGGATCCCATCATCCATCCATCCCCCAATATCGAACGCAGTGCATGGCACATGTATAGATGCAAACCGTCATAATTTTTTTTTAGGTTTTATTCAAATTGTAATTTTATAATCATTATAATATTTAATATTTATTTTTAATAATATTATTTTTTGTTTTAATTATATAAGAAAATTCTGTAATTAATCTAGAATTTAAGTATATAAAATGATGTTTGATCGTTTAGTAAACAATTCATAATAAAATAACTTTATTATTTACGTTAGATAATGTTGTAATTTTATTGGTATTTTTCTTTAAAAAACCAAGACTATGTCCTTGTCAATCTTTTTATTATTGTCCATTATTAGGATGACAGAATCGTGGTTAATGTTTTGTTATTATTGACGGTATGCATGTGAATTGATAGAGAGCTCGACGCACACAACGGTGGATTAGTTACATCTAGTTCAAATCTTCACGATTCCTACGTTAGAGAGAGTTTTTCCTGAAATTCTCATCAGATATCAAACCTACGATCTTATAATTTTAAGATCATAATGTTGATTATCACGGAATGAATCCTTACTCATGAACCAATTTTTCCGTACATATAATGTCTCCGAATTCTGATGACTCACTCCAGAGTTGTTCACATGGGTGCCACCAAGGGCACCCAACCAGGCTAGCCACACCCACCAGGGGGGCACCACGACCCTTATATGGTCTCTCACATGGCACACCATCAAACAGAGCCCCTACACACACAAAAAAACAGAATCTCATTTACTTGTACGTCATTTCATGATTCAATTCTGACTCTCTGTGCTCTTCGTCAATATAACTATAGAGAATATAAGTAATTTATAAAATCAAGTTGGGCCTGCTAGTCATAGCTAGCCAGCTGCTTTTGAGACACAATAGTACCATGATTTTGATTCTGATGAGGGGAAAAATATAAAAAGCGAACAAATACCTTGAAAGATGTGATATAAATTCAATTGATCTATGGATTCATATCTGTTTTTTTGTTGGGTGATATGGGATAGGCCCATCATGCTTTTGGAACTTCTAAGCTACTTCGCTGACCCTATTTTCAATTTTTCCCTGGACCATCCTTTGTTTTTCCAAACTCGCAAAACTCCCATGTGACGATGATATCGTCAACGAAAACTAATTTAAAAGATTTTTTAGATTTATGTATTATTTTTTTGACAAAAAAAAATACTTCGGGATTTTCTTTCAAAAGAAAACAAGAATATAACAGAGAACAAACCCATGACTCGTCAATTTATAGTTTTGAACTAACTATCGATATATCATGAGGTTCAAAGTTGGATCTATGTCGTGCTTTCTTAATTTGTAAATTTTGATTCATTGACAAATCGTATTTTTCTACGTTGATTTTCACGTAATGTGTATATAAATCTTGTAGGGTGTATTTCAATGAATACGACACACATATATATGTACTAGCTAGGCCGTTTGTATAAGATTCGTCATAGCAATATGTGTGTTCCATATGCTAGTAGCACTTATCTTGTGAAGCAAAACTGGATCTAATTATAGAGTGATGGTAATTAATTAGCCGACTGTCTACTCTTAGCTAAGAAGAAAAACAGTACTGTTTTTCTTTTGCTTGACTATTTGGACAAGGTCGTACCTTGAATAAGATGCATGGCTATGTGTCATTATTCAAACACTATTATGACACGTACATTTCACATGATATGATTTCATAATTTGGACTTTTGAATGTAGGATTTGGGTCCATTATTGGCTCCAATTAGCTTAGTTTATATGATATCGAGGATACGTGCATTGTTATGTGACTCATCAAATATACACGGTCGAGAAAATTGTGAAAGCTTTGACCACATAGAAATGTGTTATGTACAAATCAACTTTCCCTGTAAAATGAAGATTCCAAAAATTCAGGTATGATGTAACAGCAGTATGATATCGATCGACTAGCTTAGCTCCACTTGGACCTTTAATGGCCGGATATTTAGTAGGATAATTATATTGATGGTATGATTGAAAGATACTTTTTCGTCACTGGATTCAATCTCAGTGTTTTATTAATCCTAACATGCGGTTCAAAACTTTATAAGAAAAAGCTTTTATACAATTGTTGATATTGCAATCGACAACTCATACATAATAATTGTGAATATTCTTACATTTATTTTATAATGTAATCTTAATTAACTAATTATAATCAGAAATCCTGATTGAACACCAAATATAAATAATCAATTAGTTTTGACGGGAGAAATAAAAGACGAAAGTTATTTTGTAAATACTTTATGATTTAGGTTGATTTTTTTTATAAATATTAAAGATTTCATTTGATTATTTATAAAAATCTCTAAAACATAACATCTCAATTTTAATCTTTCATTTGTGTTTTTTAATCTCAATCGTTTCTTTCATTTGAGACCGCTGAGTTATGACACAAACTTCCAAGACCCTTATAATAGACCTCATCTTTATTTACTAATCATACGGGTATTTCAGGAAACTATCATAAATTTAACCTTCACATAAATATTACCTCCGTCATATAGTTATTGTAACAATTTTTTTTATTATTAACACGTAATTTAAAAAGTTTCGTTATTTATCGACACGATTGGAAGTTTCTATTGATCCACGTTTATAGTAAAGTTTATTATCATTAATATTTCACGATATTTTTTCAAAAAACAACGTTTGATCGTCACATAATACCTCATAAACCGTTTATCATCATGCATGTCCGGTTGCAATCTTCTTGGAACGAAGAAAGTAATAGATTTAAGTAAAACCGTTTTTATATTTCCGAGACAAAAGAAATATTACAATAAATAGTATTCATCTGTCTCATAATACATATAACATTTTTTTTGAATTGTTCCATTTTATCTTCAATCTTTTATTTTTTAATCAATATTTAATCTAAAAAGAATTACATCGATACAATACATAAATCATTATTTCCTCTCGTAACAATCTCATTGTCCTTAAAAAATTCCATAAAATTCAATACACATATGAATATGACTTGGGATGAAACAATTATAAATATTATGCGATAGAGAAAATATTTGAAAAATTTACGCGTATTAACATTTGAGGTTATCTCGACGAACTTCTTGACATATTTTTTGCGATAAATAAATACTAAAATTTAATCCAATCCTTTCTTTTTAGGTAAGTAAAAACGAACGGCAAAGTGAGATTGACAGATGCGAAGATCCGTAAAACTGTTCATTCACATTAACCGCTCGCGAGAGGCCTGAAGATCTTCTTGTTTTATGGATCTGTTTTTCTCCCTTACTATTTTTCGGTAACTTAAATCCAAATCGATTTGTTAATTAATCTTATATTTATGGCACATTATTTTTCCTTTAGTTTCTCTGCAAGGAAAGGGAGTGCTATATATATATAAACGCACATCACGTATCCACCACCACCACCTCCATCACCATGTACTTCCATTGAAAAACTTCTCCTCTGACCATTTCCTCAGCCACCACACAAAAACATTCTTTCACATACTCTCTGCGTTGTTTTCTTCTTAAGTTTCATATTTTCGAGGAGATCTACTGCTGTTCTGTTATCTAGATATGGCCGTGCAGGCGCACCCGATGAATCTTGGATCGATGCAGGCATCATCGGGTTTTGAGCAGAACTGGTTGCTGCCCTTGAATGTATACGCATCGAACGAGATCGATGGGTATAATCTTCTCCAATCGCAGCACAAGTATTATCAACAAGAAGATTTCGAACCGCAACACAAGTTACGGGAAGAACAATGTTGTTACAAGGGGTTCGGTAAAGATGAGATACAGCATGGTACGAAACGACGGTTGATTATTCTCGATCCATCCGCCATTACACCGAAGCCCACCTCGTCGGTCGTGAACCACGGTGATTGTAACATATCATCGGTTGCGGCTTTATTTGCAAAGCAGAATCGAGAGCTTGATGCCTATATGGAATTGAAGGTAAACATAGAGATTAGTTTGATTTTATTTTGACTATATAATCATTTTTTTCTACCAAAGTTTTCGAGTTAAAATCTGCTCGGTAACATGATGCTATGTAATGGTTAGTCCGTCAATAAAAACTGATTTAAAAGATTTTTCGAATTTGAGGTGAGAAATAAGTTAAAATTCTTCGAGATGTCTTTGAAATAAGAGTTTTCGAATTTCTGTATGCACAAATTTGATAAATGTTTGTTTTATTTTATATTTCCAGAGTCAGAGACTGAGACTGGAACTCCAGGAACAAAACAAGCGACAAATGGTCTCTTTGTTACGCCAAGTTGAATCAAAGTCGACGTTTCTCTTAGCCCAGAAGGACGAGGAAATTACCAAAGCCAACAAGAGAACGATCGAGTTACACGAACTCGTTCGAAAATTAGAAGCCGAGAATCAAGTATGGAAGGCCGTCGCCATGGAAAACGAGGCCATGGTTGGTGCTCTGAACACTGCGATTCTCCAAATGAAGGAGAGAGTAATCGAGGGTTCACCCAATAATGTTGCTGATGATGCGGAGTCGTGTTGTTCCGTGCTCGAACAGAAGATCAAGAAAAACAATGGAACTGGCTTCGATGGTGAGCGATTTGGCGTAATTTGTATGGCATGTAACGTTAAGAATTCGAGTGTTTTGTTTCTTCCTTGTAGGCATCTTTGTTCTTGTATAGATTGTGCTGGTTTGCTCGATTCTTGCCCAGTTTGTAAATCACTTAAACAAGCAAGCATCGAGATACTCTTCACATAATACATGTTTTTATTTTTATGGGTCTTGGTAGATTAAGCTGAATGCAAGATTGCAACCAGTCGATGCTTGTAACTTTTTTACCTAGTTTAATTCTTTTATTCTTTTCACTACAAGAAGAAGAAAAAAGAGAGTGAAGTGGAGAACAGAGGGGAAACAGGGCATCTTTGCCATAGTTTGATTTCACTTGCCATTAAATTTGTGCAGTTTCCTTTTACTCCTTTTCGTCACATGGTCTCTGCATTTCCTTTTTGTTTGTGTTATTTTATTACACATTTCGATAAATAATCACTTATTTATTTAAATTATTTTAAAATATATAAAATATATCATATATGATAATTTTATTATATAAAAATATATCTTTTAATTTTGTTTTTTCAAATTCACTAAACGTAATCAAACCATTATCTGTATATTTTAAAAAGATGCAGTAGCATGTTGCAGTTGTCAGAAAACAACTCTGTTCTCGTTAATAGTTTTCACATTCTTCGTGAAGTGTGAATATAATGTCAAAATAAATGAATCATGGAACAGTACAAACACAACTCAAATAATATTATCGGATAAAATATATGTATAATCACGTAATGATTGTTTCTTAATATTCTTGTGCTGAATCAGTTGGAAATGAAAAGCAAACACAATCTATAATTACTCTTGCCTTTAAAAAATGACACTCTTATCTACGTTATTCATTTTAAGGTAAAAGAATCTTTATATTGATTAAGATTTAAAATATATAAATTAAATTATTATTATTATTTAATGATAAATTTATATAAAATTATATTTGATTATCCTATAAACAATTCATAACTTGAAAATTTTTGTAATTGATCTAAAACTATGTGGTAGGAAAAGAAAAGGAGGAGAAGACGCTGGACGAAAAATAATCATAAATTAAAAGTAGATTTTTTTTTATAAGTAAATTAAAAGTTGATTTCTATCTGAATCCATATTTGGAGGATTTTCTGTCCCACTATGATTCTAAAAAATGAATGAAAGAGAGAAAGTGGAAAGATTGCTTTGAATTGAATTTTCTTTGTTTCCAAAATTGACTCCAATTAGCGGTGGTTGTGAGTGCTTCTCATAAAGGAAGGGAACAACAACTTTTTCAAGAATGTAAATTAGGACATTTCATTGAGGAAATGGGCCATGCTAGAACATTGTCGGGCCCCCCCGGGCCAAGTTCAACGAGCCAATGCTCGGCCAATTCCATAGGGCCTAGCCGTATCTCAATTTTCCCTGAGAAGAATTTAGGATTGTTCGTTAACGCTGAGCAAGCTTCGAATATCAAGCAATTAACCAAATTAAAATTTCTATAATAATAATCTAAAATACTGTACAAAATTGATAATTTAATTAAATAAACAAAAAATTGTTCAGAAATTTAGGAGTTATACAACAGAAAATTCTAGAAACCTAACCGATAGATTTGTAAACCATCTCTACTTTTGTTAAAGTATGATTTTTATTAATTCCAATCCTTATATATTCATGTCAAAATTTACGTTATAATCTTGTTTATATTTACATGATAAATCATAAGTGTTTTCTGTTAAACATCGTTTATAAAGCTATCCATTGTAGCTTAACTAAAATTTTGTAACTAATAGGTGATATATATATAGAGGCAACACATTGTGATGTTATTAACCCACATGTTATTTTCTACAACTGCGACATAAACAATTCCTTGTCAACGTTATCTTGTATTAAAATGGAATTATATGTTTAGTATTTTACCAGTAAAATATAAATGAACACTAAAGGATTATGGTGCAATTTATCACCATGCCTCAACTATTTCGATCTTGCAATTTTTTGGTATCTTTAGTAGAGGAGATTGCTCAGTCATCTCTCTTGTAATGATATATATATATCGATGAAAAAAAATAGAATATTAATCGAAATACTACATAAACATGATGCTCGGGTAAATACATTTGATTCGATACCTTACTCTTTTACTTCTTACGATCTATATATTTTTTACTGTTCGACCTTCATGGTATTGAACATAAAAGAGCTATGAACTTACACCAAGTGCAGTGGATAGACCATGCGTACACATAAGACTCTTTATTTTTTTGTCAACCGAATAAATTGACCCAACAATGAATTTCTCTATAAAAATATTCAATTATACATTATTCCAAAACCATAGCTTAGACGCTCAAATACATCTTAATTGAGTAGAGTGGCAAGTCACAGGTAACAGTGTACTTTATTCAGCTTTCAGGTACTTCTTGCGGTTGGTCCATATATATATAAATGTATACTTTTGTCTTCCTAGCTATATTAATTAGCTCCAGGCATTACAATATATCCATATGAAATATTCACAATTATTGTTCGTAATAATGTGTTTTTCGAGCCAAAAGTAAGAAGAAAAATACAAAGATATTGATTATAAAGAACTAGCTTGGGTTCACTGATGTTATATTTATCGGTAGCCTTGGACGATAACGATGAATCATATTAATTAGTAGTAACATTTTTTCAAAGTTGATTTTGTGGCTACGAAATACTATGGATGTCCTACGATTTCCTTTAAAATCGGAAAAAACAAGATGCTTTAGCTAAAGCAATGTTTCTCTAATTCATGCCTATCGATATTTGTTCTATGTTTTAAAATCTTAAGCATAAATTGTTTTTTTTTTTTATAAATATCTTAAATTGGCTTTCAAAAGTAACCAATCTCAAATTAATAAAGCCAATTAAGTAGCATGATCATATAAATAGCAATCGAAGAAGGATCGCTTACAACTGAGTTAAACCTCGATGACAACTTTATTAATCTCAAATGTAATCAAATACAAACTACTAGTTAGGTTGCTAGGCACCTGTGGTTAACTCTCATCTTAATAGCTAATGGAAATCAATTATAGAGTCTAATTTCAAAACTATAGTCTACCTCTAAGCCACATTTTTCATCACATATACATGTTGGTGGGGGACATATAAGTATATACTCTATCAAACATAGGTTTTTTTCTTACCCACCCTTATTGGTAAAATAATGGTCTACCGATTTCTAGTATACTCCCCTTGCATGCGATGACATTATTAATTTCGTTCCAATTAGTCGTTGTAGAAGACTTGTAATACATTATCAGGCTAGCTATATATCTAGTTTGGGTTATGCCTTGTGTGTACCAGACTTGCCTCGCATGGCAAACAAAATATAACTTTGATTCCACGTTATGATGCATTGTACTTGTACATGCACACCATCACCATTCACTAACATAACTTTTCAAAATGAAATTATGAAGTGTTTCCATTACCAACCGAATAATTCGCAAATCTGAATGATCCTTTAAATCAATTTTCGTTGACGGACTCAATATCACAAAATAATTCATCACTATTTCACTAACCTAACTTCGATCGCTTCTATTAATTGAAAAATTCTAAGATGAAATACACACGTCTGACTTTTATGTTGTTACTATGTTACTTGGACCATGATCATGTTCTGACATTTTCTGTTTTCTGTGTAACGTGTTTTAGTTATATACCTTATCAAAAACGTTGAAGTTTTGATGGGATAAAGCAACTGAGAATAATGATCGAATGACTCTAATCAAATGACTCTTCTGCCAAGAAAAGGACAACATATTTTTTTTGGGTTGTCGTTATACATGCGGCCACGACACCCTTGAATTAGATTAACATTACATGATCTTGGCTTGCATCAATACACGAGGAAAATGTGAATATCAAGATAGGAAGATTAGCAAGAACAAGAAATAAAAACTTCAACTTTGGGTGATTACAATTGATGACGATGTCCAAACTTCCAATATATCAACCAAATTTTATGAATTCAATTCAAAGTCGTGTAGGATAATTAATTTTTATGATGAAAGTTCTAAGTTGATGCGAGCAGAATAACTTAAAAGTTGGATACATGTCTGTATCTATTCATTAGGTTTAATTTGTTGTAGTTCAGCTTTGAACTTGGGCAAAATTACAATGGTCAAGCAACTCTGTTGATAAAGATATTGCGTTGATTTTTCTCATAGTCCGTTTTCGTGAAGTGAATATTTTTTTGGTAAGTTTACGTTGGAAAGAAAACGTCTAGTGAACTTGATGTTAGAAATACACCGGAGCATGATCCCCTGCTGTAGAACAAAGTACAGCAGGCGATCCAATGGCCAACGAACTATAATGAGGCAAAAAGTGTTGTCCAAATTTTTTTTTGACGGTGCAATGTGCACCTTTGATTTGGTTAACAGAATGGTGCTGTGTATTTTATACAGCAGACGATCCACTTCCACCGCTGACTTCTGTTCTGTTTTCTTCACAAAACTTGCTTTGGTACTTGGTAGATGCATCACAAGATTATGATTATGATACATTCAAAGCATCATACTACTAGTATTAGTCTGTCATACACATGGATTAATTAAAACTATAAAAAATACTAATAGCGATATGAAGTCGACTATTTTCAAAGGGAAAGATGTATTTAATCTTTGAATTTTCGATCTTTTATATTTTATTCATTTTAATTTTGAAAATAAACCTATATCCCCCGGGTTTTCTGTAACAAAAATATATGATTTTAGAAGATTATTTGTTAAAAACCAAATTTTTTTCAAAATTTATGAAGATCAATACCTATTTTTAAAATTAAGAAGAACAAAATATAAAAGATCGATAGTGGTATTTTCCTATTTTCAAAAGTGCAAACTACGGTTCATTGTTATATTGCTGTTGGGCCTATAGGGGGCTTTTAACCTTTGTTTGGCCAAATTTCAGACGAAGTTAGACTTCAGAGGCCCAGTTTGTTTTCGTCTTCCAAAGTTTGGGTTTTGTGACCCAACAATTATTGCAGCAAAATGAAACGCAGCCCACAACACAAGACCATCTTCGACTTGGTCAGACTCAGACCATCCATTGCTGGTAGAAAACCATGCTGTATGCTGATACAACTGAGAAAATATAAACTATTGTTACCATTATTATTCATCATCACACTGCTAATAAACTATCCTTACGTACGGGTTTGTGACACTCGATCGTCATCTATGCCAGAATCGATCAATTGATCCCTCCGTTTCGGTAGCTTCGTTGTTTTCCGTGACATGATGCATTTGAACAGTCCCAGACTCAGCAAATCGCATGCAGACGATGATCCTCGACGATAACAAGATGTAGCCCGGCAATGGTAATATCAGCTAGTCAGAGACTTGATGACGGCACCATGACAATCGTTTAACACCTTGTTTTACAATTTCCCTTGGCCAACAAAGCAGCTCAAAATACGGTCATCCGTCTAATTCAGTCACCCATCATGCCCGTGCCGCATATCTCAACAGTAATGACAAGCAAGCCCAGAGAAACACAGATGCCTCGAACAATCATCAGAATTAGAAGGCAACAGTCGAATACAAACCGGGTTTGCTAACTAAGATCAACTTTCTCGGACAGTGTAAGAGGTTACACATGCAGAAGGCGATTTTCTGCACTCAATATTCAAATCACTGTATTTGCTCCCTTGATCTTTCCTACTACTCACTGAAAACAATAATACGAAACTAACAGAAGACTAACCTTGGCGCCGTATCTGTATGACTGATTAATAGAGACTGAACCCAAAAAACTGGCTGATAAGAATTGCTAATCCAAGGGCAATGGCAATCAGCGAAGACACCCATGTGAGTTTCTCAGTTATCCTAGGGATCCTGTCTTTAAGTGCCAGACTACAGGAACCAAGGAAAACTGTATATCCTCCCATGGCAACCACCGTCCCAACCAAGAACATACACAAGAACGCTGCACCAGCAAGGCGAGAAGGCAGGGCGAGTGCTGGCAGCACCATCATCAATGCATCAGGTTGAAGCCCGTGCACAATCCCTGTGGCAAATGTCGCGAACCCAATCTTCTTCTTTGAGGCCACAGGGGCATCTAAGGAATCATACGTGCTGACATCACACTCACCATTCTCTAACACAACGCAAGGGGTTGGCACCTCTAAAGCTTCCTTTATGCCTATAGCACCGATGACAAGAAGGGTTAATCCCACAACTCTAGTTCCCCATGTCCGTATGATCTCTATGTGGAGACGGTCTTTCAGTAATAAAAACAGTAAACCGAAGATCACTTGTCCTGCATCATGACCACAACCCCATAGAGCCCCAACCACCGCACTTTCCATCCGAGTACGGCCAATGGAAAGAGGAGCCAATGCAGCAAGATGGTCTGGGCCTGATAGTGTGTGAAGGCAACCGGCAAAGAAGCCGGTCCAAGCACTGCTTAAAATTTCAGTTCGGAGAAGTCCCTCTCCCACCGTGGAGGCGGCAGCACCTCTGGTGTTAGTTGCAGCAGGGAAGCTTGCAAGAGCTGGCGATGTCAGGACTGGGTGGACTGAAACCATCACAAGAGCCGTGAGTAGGATTATCTTGCCAACAGCAACAACCTGGTTAAGAGTTATCGAGCCAAAGTTAACCATAAAGAAAGCTAATCCATCCTCTTTCCAACCAAAAGGCATATATCAAAGAGCGGAAGGAAGTCAAATAAGATGCAGTAAGCCCTTTTTCTCAACAAAAAATAAAAAATCCTATCTTCAGAGGAGAACTAGGGTACGAAGAACATGATGAATAGAAAGAAAAAAATTTCAACGGGAACTAGATGAGCTAGATCAAATAATTCTTCTTCTACCCCGCCCCCGCCCCCCAACCCGAAAAAAAAGAGAAAAAAAAAACCACTCTAGACATGAAAGTAAATTGAGAGGCTTGTCAAGCTTGAGAACTATCACAACCGCAGAAATACCTACATTTCAAGGTCTAAGGGAGGAAATGATGTGGCCATAACAACACTGGCTACAAGAGATGCTCAAGTATATGCAGTATGAAAAGGATTTGTTTCTAGAACAATCACTCGACTTGGAACCTCCAACGATAAAACTTGAGAGTTTATCATTCCTCATATTTCATTATTGTTATTATTGTTATTATTATTATTATTATTATTATTATTATTATTATTATTTGATGAAACCTCATATTTCATTATTGGGTTTTGGGCAAACTAAGAAAACATTGATGAAAGCAAAGCATATAGATATCCATTCAAACCCTAACTTTGCAAAATATCGGGGCTTTCGATAGTGCAGATGTACAAGCTAGGCTTATATCTTACTCCAAAATGATTTTAGTAACTAAAATCATGAAGTGATTAAACATAAATGCACTCTCATTTTTTCTTCAGTGTCAATTTATGACTTAAGAAACACATAATCAGCCAACTCACTAATATTCTCAATACAATCGCAAGGAATTTCTATAGACAAGCAATACCTTCGTAATATCACCAACATATCCAAGGCTTGAACATGACATAGACCATCGTGATATACAAGCACAACGATATACCAACACTAATATCACAAAGAATTCGACACAGTTGATCACATTTAATCAAGCTCCTTAATCAATACCAAGGATCAAAGTCACAAATGCTGCCATGACTCGGCACAGAAAGCTAAGCAAATGGTTTTGAGAAAAATATTGCATATACTATCAACTAGTCCATATCTCAGCACAAAAAACTAAGCTAATGGGTTATGGACAATCCAATTTCACACATATATACGCTGCACTCTACTACAGTATTATGTTTAAAAGAAATTTGCTTTTGGATTGATTTTAACATATGAGCAGCGTCTTGAAACTATCACACCAAATCTCTCGAGAAAGCCCCAGACCTTTTCAAACTATCTTCACAACAACTCACATAATTCCATCGAAACATCAATCGAGAGAATTGATCACATTTCAAACCACAAGCTCCACGATATCTATAACAACATTCCGTACGGTTAACAACAAAACCCCATTATCACATATCTTTTTCAGTCCATTATTCATATACACATACGAAGCGAAATTAGAGGGAAATTGGGGTATACCTTGTGAACAATCGAGTCAATTCCTGAAGGCAAATCATCAACCAACCCGGCTCCTGACCCATTTGAGGAACGAGGAGAAGGAGGGGGGCAAGAGCCGAGATGGGTCAATTCTCGCAAACAAGAGGCGGAGGAGGACGAGGACGAAGGGAACAACGCAGCATGTCGGCCAAGGGCCAAAGAGGAGATGCCGCCGGCGAGTCGGCGGGGCGAGTCGACGCGGACGGCGAACTGGGGAGGAAGCGAAAGGGGATTGCAATTGAGATGGCGGAGGAGCCTCGAGTGGGTCAGCAGCCTCTCCATTGTTGTTCTTCCCAATTACAGCGCCTGCGATCAGCAGAATTTTTTCTCCAGCTTCGAGGGAGAAAGATTGGAATTGGATAGTGTGAACGGATAATTGGGAGGGAGAAAGGAGAGGTTTTGGGAGGGGAAAGGGGTGGAAATCGGAGGAGAGGTTTTGGATAAAAGTATAAGTTCCGGTTGCGAATGTGGGTGACTTTGTTCCCAACTTCCACCTTCCCCTGTCGTTGACGATCTCAGAAACCACGTTACTTTTGTTTGATGATTATGTTGCATCACGCAAATTCAGGGCTTTTGGAGTGGAGGATGTTTTGTATATTTTTTAACGATACTTTTGAATAGTTTTTTTTCTTAAAATTATTATTTTAGAAATCAAAATGGGTCGTACAAAATAATTTTAGACCGTTTTTCTAACAAACACTAAACTATCTATTATTAAATAATAATAAATAGCATAGTTTATCACTATCAATTATAAAACACATGTAAACACATTATATCAGCCTAGCCAAACAGATTCTCATCGATTCAAAGACAATTGATATTTGATGATTATATTAATTTTATTTGGTTTGGATTTATTACCCATAACTATGGAGAAAAAAAATACTTCATTCGTTTCAAAATAAGTAAAATAATTTTTTAAATTTGTTTATCTCAAAAATATTAAACATTATAGTAAAAGAAAAATTTTGAGTTAAATATAAAGAATTGATATTTTTAAGACGAAAAATTAATTTTTTTCAAAACAATGCATTCACAAAGATTTTTTTTTTTTTAAAAATTCCCTCTCACAACTTATGTGGGCAATAACAAATCCGATCTTAAAAATAACAATTCCCTCAATTTATTTAATTATTTTTATTATTTATTTTACATCATATCATTACATCGTACATTCATTTTTTTCACTAACTCACTAAAAAGGATAAAATATCCTTTATATCAAATTTAACTCTATCCTTTAGTAATCCTATATAATTAACTTGTTTTATTTATTTAGCAACGGGAAGATTCCTATACGTATTGCGATTCAGGGGAGAATTTAAGAAAAGAAAACACATTTTAACCGGACCTGTGAAATAGATCTAACTGCTAGTCCAAAAAATTAATATAATAAGTTATGAATTATATATATATATATTATAATCAATATAGATAAATTTACTTATATATATATTCTCAAAATTTATAAAAAATTTGGAAAAATAGAAAATTCATTCCAGCCGAAAGTGTGTTCGTGGGGACCCAACAAACACGTGTGGCATCAAAACTCAACATGAGGTGGCCTGCGTCCTCCACTTTCTCGGCATACTTCGACTCGCGCTATACACACGCTTTTTATTTGTTTTCTCTATTCTTTACATGATATTGACTCATGTCTTCATCTAAATGATGACGACGAAGATGGGATAAAAAAGTATTGGGATCCTCGTCTGTTAGATTTTTTATCCAAGGGTTTTGAATTATTTGATGAATTAGGTTTACTTTTTGTTTTTTGATTGAATTTTATATGATTATAATTTTTTATTAGATTATTTTATTAAGTTTTAGTTTTTTAAGATTGATATTTTTTTAATAGTTTTTTTTTTCAAATTTTTAAAAATAAGATCAAACCAAACAACACAAAGTAGTGTTGTTGGTTTCCAAGAACGGACAATCTCACTACCATCAAAAACTTGTTTCCATGGTAAGAGAAACATTTTGAAATGGATTATTACAAAGGAAACAAGAAGGACCAACAAAGATGCGTTTTGAAGAAAAATTCACGATCGCCTGCGGAATAATTTCACAAAGTAGAAACTCAACCCAGAATCACTGCAAAAATGAAGCACTTTTTCAACGGATCGATTTATACTGTCGAAAATTTTTCAACGAAATAATACTATTTTCGTTGTAAATATAATTTTTTAAGTATGCTTTTTAAGTATGTTCTGAGCCCAATATCAATATGTATGATGGAATCAAATATATTCCCTCCTTAAGAATCGGATCTCTTGTATCAGTTAAGAGGGGTCATCGAATTCCAAAGGTATCAATAAAACCGTCACTAATTTGTGATGGATTTTTGAGAGAGCCGTCACTAGGTTTTTTGAGACCGTTGAAATTTTTTTTAACCTAAATCGATTCATTCCCAAATCGATTGATTCAGATTTTCGAGAGAGCCGTCACTAGGTTTTTTGAGACTGTTGAAACTTTTTAAACCTAAATCGATTCATTCCCAAATCGATCGATTCCCAAAAGCTGCGCAGCCTCGCCGTCCCAAATCGAGCTCCTTTATCCTCCTCATCCGGGCACCTCGCTGTCGTAGCCTCGTCCTCCCAACGGCACAAGGTCGTTATCGCTCATCGTCGTCACAGAGACGATTCTCCTTTTCTCTATCACCATTCTTTTATCCTCCTCACCTGGGCACCTCGCAGTTGTAGCCTTGCCACTTCACCGCCGCAACCTCGCCGTCCCAACGTCACAAGGTCGTCATCGCTTGTCGTTGTCCCAGAGACGATTCTCCTCCAACCATGGAACCCTAGCTATTCATAACAAGTGTATGTATTTGTCCTATTTTTTTTTTTCAATTGATCTATTTTGTGGCTAAATTGATTGAAGGTTAGGCTGTATTTTGTGATTATGTAGCGTGTCTCGACGTGCAGTGATCTTTCTCTCTCGTTGTGTTGGAATAAGGATCTGATTGCAGGTTTGACGAAAGGTATGATCTATTCCAGTTAAATCAGTATTCTGAATCTCGTTCAAAAGTAGTTTTGTCCTTGTTTAAAAATAGTAGAATCGTTGTCAACTTACATTGGGAAACCTAGTCGCCTGATGCGATTTGATGCTGGTAATCTTTTAATTTATACCTATACCTGTAAAAAAAAAATTCAATTTTCTTTTATGAAAGATTTTTTGTGTTTTGTATGTAGTGTAGTTTGCTGTTCCTTTCATGTCCTATATTTCTATCATATTTTTCTATACAGATGCCCTTCCAGAGAGGTAAGGATAAGGGCGTTGTCTGGTCTACGAGTGACCATGGAGTTGGGCGATCGTCGATGCACAGGGATAGAGAGAGCATTAGGGATGGGCGTTCTGTCCCCGTGGACCGAGCTAGTCGTTTTCCTCATTTGTCATCACTATTACTAGACACTAATGAGATACATGATGATGATGATGGTCGTTTTGATGGTGATGATCATTTCGATGATACTGATGATGATGCTGATGTTGGTCGGTTTCTAGATGACCCTATGAGAGATTCTGTTCCATCTCATGGTGATGCATCTGCCCCAGTACATCCAGATGAAACAGGAAATCCGTATGCTCAGTTTATTTTATTGCCTGATAGTTTATGTTATATATTTCATACATATATTCATTTCATTAACTTTATATTTTTCAGCAGTATTACATTTTTTTTATATTTTTACCTTGTATGTCTCTTAATTATTACAGGATCAATCATTCAAAGGTATCCCGATCTATTGGTAATCCTATCAGAGCCTATTTCGATGGATCGTACATGACGTTTAAGGAGATGTAGTCGCACACCATTGATCGATGGTGGGACGATTTTAAGGTATAATTTTTTTTTTGTTTTATTCGTTTTGTACCTAACTAATATTCTCCTAAATATACTAACATAAAATATATGATATTTGTAACATGCTTATAGATGGGACTCATCTCACGCGGCCGCATTGAGACGAGAGTGGGAGCATTATATCACTAACTGGCTACCACGCCTGGTGCATGATCTCTCTCTGGTGTCTTTAAGTCGTGTGGTTTCATGGTGCAATATGGAAATTCGCACCCAATTGCTTGCTATACACAGAAACAAGAGGCCTAGCCTTCACTGTCAGGATCCATCTCGACCACTGAGTTGAAATTTAAGATGGTAAGTTTCCTTTTTATAACGTTGTTTTAGTACTTTCATTTTTTTTTTCTCATAAGTTATTAATTTTACTTCTCCTTATTTGTCTTTTTTTAAAAAAAACTGCAGAGCACGATCGTAAGTCTTCAGCACCTGAGATGTTTTATCGATCGTGAGCCTTCAGTATCCTGTTTTTCAAGAAAAGTCAAGAACAAATTGGAAAAACAGAAATAAGAGGTCTAGCCTTTATTATGAGGGATCCATCTCGACCACTGAGTTGAAGTTTAAGATGGTAAATTTTCTTTTTATAATGTTTTACTACTTTCATTTTTTTCTCGTAAGTTACTAAGTTTACTTCTCCTTTTTTTTTTAAAAGTTTGCAGAGCTTGATCGTGAACCTTCAGCACCCGAGATGCTTACTTAATCTCGTATGAAGAAGCAAACTGGTGCTATGGACAAGGGATTTTCATTTGTTGATGAGAGGGATAGGAAAATATATGTAAGTATTTAATTCTGTATTTCTGTGGTTTAGATTTATAAATGACAAAAGATTTATTGATCTTCTTTTGCAGGAGAATTATGCTGTTAGGTTAAGGGAATATATGAAGGAGCATGAGATTCAAAACTCGAAAGATGTACCCTTAGATGTGCAGAATAAACTTTATCTTGATGTTGTTGGGTGGAGAAAGGGGACTGTATTTGTATTTGTGTTCAGAGGTGAGTTTTTAAATACAGCTTTCAATTCGTTTAGTTATTGACGTTTTAAAACTTATTAATTTACAATATTTATTATTGTTGAAACGTATAGGTGAGCGCATATTACGAGAAACCACGATCTGATTCTTCAATGAACACCAATGCCACCCCGACAGCGGAGTTAGAGCAGATAAAGCGTCTTCTTATCGAAACGAGATCAGAAATTACTGTTTTGAAGGAGCAAAGCAGTCAATGACAACAAATGACTGATATCTTTGCTCGCAGCAGAAGAACTGTAAGGATTTCATCTATGGTTTTGGCTTTACTCCTCCCTCTCCATCACCACCGTCCGTATGGATCTCGACATTGTATCCTAACATCTTCGATCCAACACACTTCATTTTCTTCCTCAACCTATGCCCTCCCCTCTTGACATTGTTGTCTCCTTCCAACCCCTCTCCACTTGCATCTCCTCTTTTCATCGTCATTGTCATTGTCATCATTGTTGTTGTCTCTTTAACCCTCCTCCCTGCGTAATCGATCTTGGTCGTATTTCTTTGCCACAATCCTCCTCCCTCATATCTAAAGCAATGACATCCCGATGATTTTGAAAGTGGATAGAATCACATCCATTCTTTCAGATCTCTTTAACCGAGTCGATCTAAGCGCAATCTTCAGGGTGAATCAGACGGCATATGGTGCACTAATGGTATGAGTGACGCAATTATGAAGGTGGAGACGCACTCATATTGTGCTTGCTTATGCTTGGTGGGAGACGTACTGATGATATTCATGGATGTGGTCGGGACGGAATAGAATTGCTTGGTTGAGACGTACTATTCGTATTCATTGAAGTGGGGGGATGAACTGAAATTGCTTGGTGGGAGATGTACTACTGACGTTACTGAATGTGGTGGAGACAAAATGAAATCGCTTGGTGGGAGACGTACTAAACTTGTTGGTGATTGTAAACTCGTACTGGATGTGGTGGGGATGGATTAAAGTTGCCTGGTGGAGAGGAACTATTGGTATTCATGGGAGTGAGAAACGTATTGTTGCAATATTGACGTAAAATAGGCGGTTTAATGGTTATAATAGGTTGTTTCAGTACGTATTAAGCGGGGATTTTTGTGTCTTAATTCTTCGTAAATGTACCTATGAAGAATTCTTCATTCATATTAAATGCAAAATTAGATCTTTCATAAGAATTTATATAGATATTGATATTTGTATATAAAGATTATAATATCCTTGAATTTGTGTGTAAAGGAGAAGAGCGAGAAAGAATTAGAATAGAATGGATAATGGAGTGGTTTTTATTAATAATAGTGGAGTAATTTGATATGAGTATAAAATATAAAATAAGGATTTAATATTTTTGAATTAAAATTTAAAATAAAATAATACTTATTACGTCTTAATTTTTTTATAATAATTTTTTTGATTTGTATCAATATAAATATAATACTTTTATTCATTTTATATTTAAATTAATATAATTAAATTATCCCAATATCTCAGATCTCCCCCACTCATTTTATCTTTTAAATATCATTTATATTTAACTATCTCAATAAATTTTTTTTTTTAATGTTATATTTAAATTCGTCCGAAGATAATATTATAATCACAGAATGCGAAAAAACGGACGTGTCGCATGACATGATAACGGTTGTGTTCGCCCCTTGTGCACCTTCCTCGCTCCCACACCACCAGAAACCACACACACCGCACTCTGCTCTTCCCCTGGGGTTAGGGTTTCCACTCTCTCCACCACCACCGCACCGCCATAATGTCGTCTCCGACCAAGAACATCCTTCTCCGATCCTCCGACTGCGAGGACTTCGAAGTCACCGAACTCGTGGCCCTCGAATCCCAAACCATCAAGCACATGATCGAAGACGACTGCGCCGACAGCGCAATCCCGCTCCCAAACGTCTCCGGCAAAATCCTCTCAAAGGTGATCGAGTATTGCAAGAAGCATGTCGAAGGGAAAGGGGAGGGAGAGGAGAAGATGAAAGAGGAGGAGCTGAAGGCTTGGGACGCGAAGTTCGTTAGGGTTGATCAGAACACGTTCTTCGATTTGATTCTGGTGAGAGATGTGGCGTTGTTTGATTCATTCTGAGATTCTGTTTGTTTTTGTTGTGTTTGGAGTGGTGTTTGGTTGGTGATTTTGTATGTGTGTGAGTGATTTGGGCGGCGGTTCGTGGCTGGTTGCGGTTACAGTGATGGTGCTTAATTTGGTTGTTGAATTGGTAGTTAGTTTGTTGTGGTTTCGAGTAGTGTGGAATGGGTTGAATTGGGATGGATTGGTGTAGTTGTGAGGCGATTGTGATACTTTCTTCGCGATTTTGTGTTGTTTGCTGTGTTTGGAATTGATGGTTTTGAGTTGTTGATTTGTGTCCTGCAGCAACATCGAAGGTCTATATTTTATGGTGCCGTTGCAATCTTTGTGAATCTAGCGGAATGCAAGTTTCAAATGTCCTCGTTATGGTCATATTGTTCTTCAATCAATGCACATCTAGTCGTGTTCAAATCCGGAGGTTTCCTTCGGTGCGACGTTCTTCGGCACATGCTTTTGCGCTTCGAACATGCACCAGGTAACTTTTTTCTAGTCTCTATGGCTGATATTATTGTGTGTTCTGGTTCCTTCAGTGCATTTAGTTGTAGACGGATTCATATCCAGATGCTCCTTGGTGCTTGTTTTGTACATGGAAGTTCCTTGATTATATCATGCTTGCTTCTTTCTGCTTCCCTTGTATATTTTTTAACGTTCTTGAATCTGATGTTGAATGAATTATGCCTACAGTCGTCGTTAGAAAGATAAACCATTACATCAGAAAAGGTTATTTTGTGTTATCTCAAAGTATGTATCTTTAATATGTCATAAATTAGCCATACTTTATTGAGTATTGCAGCTATCTTCATGGGGTGAGATAAATCAAGCCATCTGAGTGTTTCTTTGTGTGACCTTGCCTTCCATTGGGATTATTTGAGCTTTTGCCTATTAGAATTTTATTCTTGAAATCTTTGTGATTTTCGAAGTAATCCACCTTCATGCTTATATAATTGGATTTTAGAGTTTGTGCTATATGCTAATTTCCAATAGTGGCAGCACATAAGTCACTTCTGTGTGTCTAGACACACAATGTTTGTCGAGCATTATCAAACGACTCAAAATTATGCAAAATGAATCAATGGCTCTGATTAAATACAAAAATAAAACCCCAAAGCTATTCTTGGATTAGTTCTTTAGGTTTTTAGATTTTAATCTGACCCTAGATTGGTTTTGGTTTATTTTTGGCCGTGTGATGGATCCATAAAATCTAGTCACGAACATTCTGCATGTCTAGTTTGAACATAGAAACTTATATTCTGATGTATAATGTATAGTACTAGGAAAAACGGATGATGAAACTTGCTTTCGATATGTGTTCATGTGATGATTGGATTGGATTTGATGGCCAAGAGATGAATATAGTTCCATGAATCTAACAAAATTCTCAGACTCTTAGAATTGTATCGACCATTCAGACTCTTAGAATTGTAATACCTTTCATTATGTAGAATACACCTTTTAATCGAGATCAATGCATAAATTTAGAAGTATTTCGCATATTGAGGAGAATTGATGGTGATTCTGTAAGTAGTGAAAGGTTAGGGCACATTAATGATTGAACATATTCAAATGTTTTGATTCTGCCGCTTTTTGGTTGCATTGGCCTTTTGTGTCTTTCGCAATATTGTGTCAGATAATATCTGATGTTGTGTCCGCTTTGTGCTTCAGGCTGCTAATTACCTGAACATCAAGAGCTTGTTGGACTTGACATGTCAAACTGTGGCTGACATGATCAAAGGTAAAACGCCCAAGAAGATCCGCAAGACTTTCAACATCAAGAATGACTACACCCCGTAGGAAGAAGAGCAAGTCCGTCGCGAGAACCAATGGGCTTTCGAGTGACATTGTGGAAATGCCTGTGTGTTCCTTACTGTGATGGCAGTTGCTGATGACTTGATAGCTGATCTTGTTCTAACTGCCAGTGGCCGTCCACGAAGTGATAAGGCTTTTGTTGTGTACTACCCCTATAAACTTAAGTGGGATTTTGTTATATATGAGTTTACAGACTCGAGATGCAACTCAAGCAAGACTCTGTTATATTGTTTGTGAAAATCGTCGAATCTTATCTGTGCTCAATGTTGCCATCTACTTCTGTGGTCATCTGGTGAATACAGGGAGCCGTATAACAGAAGCCCAGTTTGGAATCTCGACAGCTTGTACGGGATCAGGTTTTCACAGAAATCTTTGTACGATGTACAAGCGGGGCCGCGCTAGCTCGTATCTAATGTGAATATAATTCCCAAACTGATAGATTATCTTTCTAACCCTTCTGCTGGAAAGCAACAAAGTGACCTGACCACTACTTAACGTTGTATGGTGTTATGCTGATCTACAGGAATCACTTGAAAATGTTCCCCGAATGCTGATCTACAGGGAGCATATTTCCTTTTGTTTTCTGTTTTCGCGTTTCAGGTCCTGGGACAACGTACGTTGCAGCGTTACCCCGATACAAACATAACCTTCGTCGACTACAGTGGTGTATTATACACTCTTAGTTGTTGAGAAGATTGATGATCTAAACGTCACGTGCTAATAGAGTTGTGCAATACGTGCAGAGAAGGGAAATATACTTTCTGTTGAGTCGTTATGGGTTACAAGTATGAAAGAAGACTTGGAAAGCTGTACATTAGATGCATGAAACTCATGAATGAATGTCGCGACAAGGTGAAACTCAAATTCGGTTACAAATCCTGATGGGGCGGAGTGGATCACATTGGGTGGAAAGCACACTGATCATATCTTTAGACTACACTATGATATTTTTCTAAAAGAGACCTTATCATAGTAACCGAAAAGTATCGAGCAGTGTGTCAGTTAGGTACACTCATGACACAAAGTTCCACAGTCGAGCATAGTGATCATTGTGGATCATTCATTAAAAACTTCGGAATGTTTATTGTAATGCGCTGCTAATGGGTAGTGATTGCTTGTTTGATATGGAACTGAGAACATAAGTTATTTGAGTACAGGATATCGAGAAACAATGATCTGTTTGTAGTATATAGATTGCATTTGATGTGCAGAAATATTCGATACTAACCAATGCTATCTTCGTCGTCTCCTCCATGTCAACAGCGACGAAGAAGCAACATAGAAAGTTCAGGTAGCATTGCACGAGTATGTTCACCTATAAATTAAGGTCAATCGGCCTACAAAAGTTATTAATTATTTTATGACAACCTAATCTAATCTAATCTAATCTTTCCAGCAAGTAATTATTCCCAGAATTGTTCTTCCCCACTAATCCAGCATACCTCACATGTATGCCCAAATCAGATACCATTCTCATAATCTCATTCCATTTCTTCCACCAAAATATGAACACAAGAAATACCCTTCAAAATTAAAGAAAAGATGCCAAATGGGCATCTCTTTTTCCTATTTCATACACTCAATTTCCTCAATAAAGTCCTCATCGGTTGGAGTGTGCCCTCCATACGCCTCTCAAATACAAATATTCTCTCGTCACATCAAAAACACATTATTCTCCCTATGTCTTCCTACAACAAATCACCGGCTTATCCCGAGGCCATTGACATGGAGTGGGGTCCACTCCCGCTCAACTTGAGCGCTCAGTACCTCGACACTCCAAGAGGGCCCAGTGGCTGAGGGTCGCGGTACTTGGAGCCAACGACGGGCTCTGTCCACCGCGTCCCTCATGATAGGTGAAGGGGCCGTCAACAAGCACCCAAAAACGATGATCCTGACCGGCATCGCGGGACTGCTGGCAGGAGCCTGCAGCATGGCGATGGGTGAATTCGTGTCTGTCTATTCCCAATACGACATCGAGCTGGCACAACTCAAACGAGAGAACGAGACAAGAAATGGCGCGACGAATGATCTCAACGAGAAGTAAAAAGGGCTCCCTAGCCCGTTCCAAGCGGCAGCCGCCTCTGCAGCCGCATTTGCGCTTGGAACGCTGGTGCCTCTGCTAGCGGCCGCCTTTGTAAGGGACTATGCGGCGAGGATTGGGGTGGTGGTGGGGACGGTGACATTGGCTGGTTGGCGGCGGTTTTGGGGAGCGTGCCGCCAGTGAGATCGGCGGTGAGAGTGGTTGTTGGTGGCTGGATTGCCATGGGAGTTACGTATGGGTTAACCAAGTGGATTGGTTCCACGGGAATTTGAGGTTTCTAAGTTAATGTGATGTGGAAATTATGTTATTTGCCATTCAAATGTTGTCATGATTTGTATGATACATAATGAATGTTGATCCCATGTTTTGGACTTGGCCGTTCAAAGAATTCGAATCACATGATGTTGTAATAGAAATATGGTTTTACTGTTATCAGGATATGTTTTGATTTTAATATTGTGTTTTAATCTTAATTGTATTAAATTTTAAATATTTTTAATTAAATTTTAATAATAAACATTATCATGTGATATAAACCGAACATTTTTAATTGTTCATCGAAAACAAAATATGTAGTGGGCTGTTTGTTGTTTACTTTTACTGTGGATTTTAGTCATCAATTGATTAATTCAACGGGGATCAAGTTGGGTGGATTGTCATGGAAGCCACTTGAGATATCAAATTCATTTGTCAATTGAGTACAAGAAATAATAAAATGGGGAGTGTGGTATCCACACGAAACTTCAAACAGAAAGTGATTTCCCACGACAAATATTTAAATCATTAATTATCACCTAAAACACGAATATTGTAGTGTAAGTCTACGAAATTCAACGGACCACCATTTTGTCCTCTGTTAACGTCAGGGTAAAAAAACCATACTAATAAGTTTGGTCGTTATTTCGATGCTCGATGAGAATCGACTTTTCCTACGTGAAGCATAGTTGAATAAAAAATTGGATGTTTATGTAGTATTTTCTTTATCTCAAATTATCGTAATATTTTGATGTGATATACGTATCGATATAAAATTTGACATACGTGTAACGACGATCAAAAATATTTTTGCATAAATTTATCGTGAAATATCAATGATAATATAAGTTACGTATTTCAATTTAATACATATTACGAAAATATCAAACGTAATTTGATATAAAAATAAAATTTATATTCATATAATATATATATATATTATAATTATTATTAAAGAATCGAAGAACCATAATAGCGCGCATCTAGTTGGTGTCAACTTATGCAATTAGGAAATTGTAACTTACAAGTACGTATTCCATTATATTTGTTTAAGGAACAACCCATATAGTAGTAACTCGGGAGCGGATCCTCAGCCTTCGGTGTGTGTGCAGTTGGTGTGGTGGCTCCTATTGGATCATTGGATCTTTATTCCAATGGTTCAAAATAATCAAAAAGAAAAACATACAATAAAAATAAAAATTAATTAAAAAATTAAAATAAACCTACAAAATTTTAGCCATACAATCTCAAAAAACACAAAAAAGGTAAAGCAAATCCCAAAATAATCAAAATCCCAAACCAAAAACACAAAAAAAAACCCTTAAACCCCTAAAATACCAAAATAAACCTTAAACCGTACCCCTAAACCAAAAACATAAACTCTAACCCTAAAAAATTCAAAAAATAAACCCTAAACCCTAACTCTAAAAATCATAAAATAAACCCTAAAAACCTCAAAAGAAATCCTAAAAATCCTGAATCCTAAACCCTAAATCTTTTTTGTGTTTTTTAGGGATTGTATGGTGAATATTTTGGTTTTAAATTTTTGTAGGTTTATTTTTAATTTATATTTTTTGCCTTTGGATTTTTTTGGACCATTGAAATAAGATCCAATCGCCCAAAAGAGCCACCACACGATCTGCCAACACACCGACGGCCGAGGATCCGCTCCGTAGTAATTCTTAAAAACCCCAATTGATTCGGTGACATTGTTACTAAGAGGCGTTTGATATCACTATTAAAACTGTGAAAATCAAAATCAATAATAGAAATAAAAAATCGATAATGAAAATCAAAATTATTTTATAAAATAAAGTGATTTTTTTATAAAAGAAAAATAAATCAATTTTTCTGGATTTTTGTTTTCAACTTTCGTTTCATCAATTTAAGAATAAAAAAATAAAAAACAATGAACTGAATCAGAAACAAATATTTCTGTTTTATCGGTCAACGAAAGAAAAAAATAAAAAATAAAAATCAATAACGATACCAAGCAGGCCTAAACAATTGGTCGTTTTTTCTCCCATCAATAATTCGGTGTCTTTTTTCCATAAAGATGTAAACCAGAACGGACTAAAAGAAGTCAGATGTTTCTCATGATCACTTTCTTAAACAACGAACACAGGCGCCGTATAAATCCATTCATATCCCTTTCGCCGATCGCCCTCATCCGATATTTTGAATCAGCTCAGAAGTGAGCCAATACGTAAATTCTAAGATGTACAATAGATTAACTTTCTTTTAGAAAGCAAGACAAGTAGACAAGTGGGATGATAACTGCATATAGTCCAACTAATCCCATGCTATGATTCAAATTAATAAGTAAACAGGGAGTGTGGTATCCACACGAAAGTTCGACACAAAAGTGATATCCTCGTGACAAATATTATTGAATCATCATCACCAAAAACTTTATACAAGACAAATATGGTAATGCGAGTTAACGTCACAAATATTTTTAAGTAATATTTCTGATGATCATTGATATTTTCATCGAGAAACAATCCAAATCGGCTTTTACTTATTTGCGCTCACGTCACATATAATACTTATCGGATTAGAGCGATGGAAGAAAAATCAAAAACTATAGTATGCCCAATATCAAGAACAATCAATTACATTACATGGCCTATGTTCAAAGTTAAGGACGATGATCATAAGAAATGATTTGATCATTTCTTTGTACATATGTTTTTATATCTTCTTCAAAATAAGGACTCGAGGATAATTAGCTGCTAGGAAATGTAAATGAATCATCCTATTCATTTTTTCAGCTATAGATATCGTGAGCTACATGTAAGGAAATGGTTTAGTACATGGAATGAATTTACAATTTTCCTAATTGCATAAGTTGACATTGCAACTAGATGTGCTATCTTTGTAGCGTACAAGCGTGAGGGCATCCTCGTCCAATTTCTCTTGGTTACTTTTGAAGGAAAGTAAAATAAATTTCTTACTATAACGATTTAACTAGAGAGCAAGACAAGTAGACGAGTGCTTTTATGTCATAGTCTAACTAATCCCAATCTTAATTCAAATCATTAAGTTTAAGATAATATATATTTCTAGAAAAGTCAGCTCGTCCCTCCCTAGCATCTACAATAAACTTCCCCTAAGTAGATACTTATTCGCCCTAATTAAAAGAAATTGTTTCTACTTTTTTGGTCATATACGTAACAGCTTAAACTAGATGCCTAAGAAAAGAGCTCAATTTTGATAAGTCTGAATTCTATCTCAAACACATGTAATCATATGTATGTCCGTCGCCCACAATACATTAAAAAAAAAAAAAAAAACAAATGACATCTTCAAAATTAATCACGAATATAACAGTTTAATTTGTGGAGATTAAGTGATTTAGTCAGTATTCTGGCTTCAAAGTCAATATTGAGGTCGATGCTCGATCATTTATACATCGGAAGAAGGAAAAATGTGGCTTGACACATGGTGTGTTTAGTATCTAAACAGATGAGATTAAATAATTTGTATGAATCGTTAAGATTACAACATATATTATTTAACTAACCCTTAACATGTGTTGTTTCAATTTCAATCACTATTACAATAGTATACACATAAAGCAAAGCAACAAGCCACATATTCCCATCAAGGTGTCCAATACGTGGGGAGGATAAGATATACACAATCTTACGCATGAAGATAAAAGAGAAAAACTGCTTGTATTGATATAACCCTTCTCAACGTTATATATATCATTATAAATATTATTGAAACACATAATCCCTAAACATTGTATATCACTTCTCAACTTTGGTATCAAGAGTTTCACAACAAAATACGCATATCATAACCTTCAGCAATGTGATAACTTCAAAATACATTACTACCAATAACATTTATGATAAAGCATAGCCACATTGTTTCTGACCACCGCTAATCCTGACTTGAAGTTCTCAAACGTTTGTTATTGATGTGTGAACTCTGAACTAAAAGATTCCTCTACAAATGATTCTTTTCCAATTGGTTAACTTTACACCAGTAGCTACCTTGCTAGACCCCAAAATGGTCAATCCAATAACTTACTACAAATACATGTAATATCTTAGTAAGTGTGCTCACCACACGCCTTCCTTGATGCGTTCCCTTCCCTAGCAAGTCAATTCTTGATCAACGTGTTCATCACATTCACAAACCGTTTCTTCTGTTTCCCCTCTCTTGATTATCCATGGCATCAACTATATCAGAAGCTCAAATTCCAGATAACAAATCCTCAACTCGTGCCGACATAGAGCGGGGAATACCCCCTGCTCTTGTCGACGAGGTCGAGGTGATAGACCACTCCGATAGGGCACAGTGGCTCAGGGCTGCCGTTTTGGGAGCAAATGATGGCCTCCTGTCCACTGCGTCCCTTATGGTCGGAGTGGGAGCCGTTAGAAAGGACGTCAAGACCATGTTACTCGCTGGCATCGCTGGGCTGCTGGCCGGTGCCGGCAGCATGGCGATGGGCGAGTTTGTTTCAGTATATTCACAATACGATATCGAGCTTGCACACATGATGAGGGAGAACAAGGCCAATAATGGCACCAAAGAGGAGCTTGCGGAGGCCATGAAGTCTCTGCCTAGTCCTATCCAGGCGGCGGCTGCCTCCGCAGTGGCTTTTGCTGTTGGTTCCGCAGTGCCACTGATCTCTGCCGCGTTTATAAAAAATTATGCGGCGAGGTTGGGGGTGGTGGTGGCGATGGTGAGTATCTCGCTGGTGGCGTTTGGATGGCTGGCTGCTGTCCTAGGAAACGCGCCACGGGTGAAGTCATCGTTGAGAGTCTTGGTGGGAGGATTGCTTGCCATGGGAATCACTTATGGATTAACCAAGGCTGTTGGTTCGACTGGAATTTGAAATGTTACTACATGCTTTGATGTACCATGATATATTAAACTTTAGAGGATCAGTCGACTAGCAATAACGTTAAAACTCTTAAACTCTAATGTTGCTTATGCAATCGATGTAGTAGCGCAATGTGATGTAACTTTCCTACGTGTGTGTATGTAACAAAGCAGAATTTGTATGTATAAATTTGTGTAAGTGCCGAATTTGTGTTCATTATAACTCTTATCATCCCTGATATATTCTCATGGCTAGATAAACGTATAAACTCTGTATACAACTTCACACAGTCGTTTTAATTCTGTTGCAAAGGAGTTGTATATATCACAAGAAAAACGATAAGACGTCATGCTATACGAACTGTAAACCAACTTTTCCCTATACAATAAAAGAACCGACGTTTGTTATGATGTTACGGTTCAATATGTATCTGAGAGAATCCTGTATTTCTATCAACCAATGAAATTAGCACTTTTTCAACATTGGAGGACAAGAATTATACTATGTTTGATATCAACGTGACAAATTTGTATACCACGATGTTTTATTCTTCCGAAACGCAAGTATATAATCAGTAACGGTAACATGGGCCAAGACAATCCATTCTAACATATTGTCAGTACGTAACATTGTACTGTAGTTAAGGGGCAAAATAGTAAAGACCAGTTGTGGTTTGTTTTTCTTGTTTAGAACAAAAAGGTTTCACTTGACGTGAGATGAATAACCAAAATTGGGCCAGTGAATCTTCTATTTCGTCCATACATGATTGGCCCAAATGAGAGACGTAGGAGCTTGAGGCCCAAATAACTCAAATAGCCCAATAACCCAAAACTCGAGGCTCAAGGGCCGAAGACCCATTTTCAATCAATTCAAGCATCGAGCAAAACCTTCCAAAGTCTATGTGTCCGGTTGTTGTTGGATTGTTTTTTATTCTTATTTTTGTTTTTTTTGTTCACTTTTTTTCATATGCTGTTGTTTTTATTTGAAAGAGAAGTCATGTTGACACACATCTAACTTGTAACTTGTGACTTGTAAGAGATGATTAGGAATGGAAAAAAATTGATCATTTTATTAGCTAGAACAATAAGAATAATCCAGATGTAAGAACTGCGAGATGTATATTATTATTGACCATAAAAAGGTTGTTTCTCAAGAAATAAAAGTATGAAATTGGGTATTGAAGATAGAGTAACCATTAGTCACGAGTCACAAAAATGCTTTTTAGAATCTCTTAATAAATATACTGTACTTATGTAACTGGTCCATTATCAACATTTAACAAAGAGCTAAAGAATAATGAATGATGGAAATCAATGTGCACTTAAGAATATGTCATGTAATATTCTCTAGTGTAAAGCTACGTGTCTGTCAACTTCTCCCACCATTTTCTGTAAACAAATGCAATTCCTTATCTTATATTATTTTTACTTTGCGAACAACGACCATCGTGAGCCTACCAACCATGAAAATATAAATAGGACGCCCGAAATGATTGAATCACAATAATTGGTGTTAGAAAAATGTTTGCATAAAACAATAGCGTAATTTTGTCACTTGCACTGTAGACATTGATTATAAATGTGGGGGGAGTATTTGGGAGTTATGATTCTATCAATATTGAAATTTAACTGATCATTGATTGTTAAAATCTGATTAGAGGATGTTAAAATCTGAGGATATTATGCCTATGTAATTTCAACTCGTAATCAATAGACTAATTATCCAACATCTAACATTATTTACAAATGTCACAAGTTCTAGACTCAAAAGTTACGGTAAACAAGATGATTGCTATTTCATGCTTTGATATGAGATTTTGATATGAGAGAGAGAGAGAGAGAGAGAGAGAGAGAGAGAGAGAGAGAGAGAGCGT
>LIEC01007613.1:0-10292 GCA_001925005.1 Drosera capensis
GGGGGGGGGGATTAGCTTTGCTGGTTGGTTGTATCACTCCCTGAAATGAAGTCATCGGTTCATTCCTCTCACTCCCTATTTTTTAATTTTATACCTTTCAAATATACATACTAAATATGCATTCACCCTGTTATACGTTTCAAGTGTACACATTAAATGTCCATTCACCACCTTGTTATACCTTCCAAGTGTACACATTAAATGTCCATTCACCCTTTTTTCACTTTGCATATTGTTTTGTATTGTTAACTTCGAACATAAGATCTTTACAATATAAACTATTATTTTCATTGGAGCTACATACCTTTCTTTTTCAATGACCAGGTATATGTCACTTTTTAATTCTTATTTGTTTCTAAAGACAAACTCTTAATTTTAAATACTTATAAATTTATCCTTTCAAATAATATAAGTATATGTTTAAATACCTACATACTATATATCATAAGTTTTTCATACTTTAAAACAATGATTTTTTTTTACAAATTGTCACATACAACTTGAAAAAAAAAAAACAGAGGTGAAATTTATCCAGGGAATATACAATTAGTTTACATTATGTTCTTGTTATATTTGACTAGGAGTAATAGGAAATACTAAAATGATTATTATTCCTTTTTTCAACATTATATATATATATTAAAGGATGAATATATGTCATACAAACCGTCCCTCATGTTGGATTTCTGGCTCTGCCTCTGGATGATCCAATTGAAGAGAAGGCAGGAAGATTGTACACTAAAGATGTTTAATGTTTTCACCAAGGAATGGAAGGTTATGGGCACTTGCCCGCATGAAAAGATATTCAAAAATGACAACGGGGAAACGTATCGTGTTGGCATTGTTAGGAAAATCTGTAATACGAAGACTGCAACACTCTCTTTAAGGATTTATTAGTCCCCCTTTCATAACACGAAGATCGTATAGGATATTAGATGAATAACACTCTACGATACAACTAAGTTAAATGTGAGAACGGTAGGAAGCGATCCCGAAGAGATCCTCTTGGAATCTCCTTTGTGAAAGTGAGAGAAATCGATATTACTTCAAGATTTTCTTGATCAATGAGAGAATCATGAAAGTGACGAAAGCAATGAGTTTCAATCTGATTTGAAATACAGAATATATATATAAAAGTAACTAAGTCTAATGTGAGAACTGTAGGAAGCGATCCCAAAGAGATCCTCTTGGAATCTTCTTTGTGAAAGTGAGAAATCGATATTACTTTAAGATTTTCTTGATCAATGAGAGAATCATGAAAGTGATGAATGCAATGAGTTTCAATCTGATTTGGAATACAGAATATATATATTGTTTCAAATCTGAAGCAACACATTTGTAGGTGAAAAAGCATGGTTTTTCGAGAAAAATTACATTGTGTCCGGGAGCCACTAAAGCACACGCCGGGGCGCTTTGATGATTCACTGAACCTTCATTTGCCACCTGAAATACTGATTGCCACTTTTCCTTGCCTCGACACACTTCTTTAAGGCACAAAATCCTTAGTATTTAGTACTAAGTTTGTTCAAAAAGAAAAAAACGTGCGATTGATGTTCTAGAGCGCCATTTATCTAAGTCCAAACCCAATCCCATCTATCGAACCCCAACCCCAAGCCCAACCAGCCCAACACGCGCGCTTGTGCGCATTTGCAAAGTTCATAAGCCTTATCAATTAATTCAATAGAGATATAGTGGAGAAGCCTTTATATATGTTCTCAACACTTCTCACAAAACCAATGTGGATAAAGATTTTCAATTAACCTTTGCTATCTTTCTTTTCAACTACTCAAGTTTCTAAACAAACTTAGTTCCATCACACTCATTGTCACATTTTATGTAACATTTTAATCCTCTAATTATCATTTAAGGGAGAAATATCAACAGGAGTTCCAAAGGTGTATAAGTCTCTTTGGAGAATTGTTAATTATGAACCAAAAACAGAACCACGATGCACTTTTTTTTGTGCTAAGTTTGAGACTTAAGGAATTTTGTGCAATCCCTTCAATTGTATAGAAATTGATTGAAAAAAAAAACTGAGAAGTATTAGTCATAATGTAGTTAGTAAGCTTATGCTACAAAACAAGTAGATAGTTACAATCTAGGATGGATGCTGAGGAGCAAACGGCTACAAAGGATGGACATTATGTAAGCAAGGCCCAACCAACCAAAATGATAGTTACAAGAAGATTGGGAGTCAGCAAGGCCCAACCAACCAAAATGAAGAAACTCAGGGAAACGAAAAGAAAACTCATCATGCAGACCTCAGATGAGGAGACAATTTCAGATCATCCGGTTATAGAGCCGACTGACATGGAGGTAGAAAAACAATCTACAGAAGTGCAGACTAGGCAAATATCTAAGCCCTCATCCTCAAAGACTCTACCACCAAAGGCACCTGAAATAGCTGCACTTCATGATGCCAATGTGGCATTAGAGTTTCTAAAGGCCGGAGCAGACGAGAACCTTCAAAACCTAATCATGGAAGCTCAAAAGAAAAATCAGGAAGTTAGGGAAGAACCACGAGCCCAACTGAGACAAGAGCTCGTTGCAAAAGGATACTCAAGGGATGAGATAAAACAAATAGAAGCAGATCTTATCGAATTGCAGACAGGACTATCTCAGGCCACCTCTACTGCAAGGTCACTAACTATTAAGCCTATTGCAGAAGAGGCAACCATAATAGCAACAATCCAATCTCCGACATTGGAATGGATTTGTCAACAATTGCAGAAGGCCGTCCATCTACTACAACTGAGGTATGGCAAAAAACAACAATTGAAGTAAGACCTTCTCCAGAAAAGGTCCTTGATATAGTTTTTCAAACCGTCAGAGCCGTAGAGGAAAGGGTTCAATAGTTCACTGCTGCATAATATCAATTGCTAGGCAAATCACTACAGGCAGAAATACAGATAAAAGCAAAATGGGAAGGGATAATTCAAGAGCTTGTGAAGCAGCACAAACTTCCCATTAAAAGACCTACAAGATCTACCAGGCCAAAGTTGATTCCTCAAGGACCGAAAACCCTATATAGGGTTAATCCAGATAAGTCACAAATGCTTATTGGAGAAATTAAGGGAATGACAGAAGCCAAAATCCATCAACTAATTGAACTACAAAAGAAGGAGGCCAGCAGGTCTACAAGACCAAAGGCACCATAAATCCTGTTCAATGGAGCGCTTGAACTCAAGGACTCCACCTTGAAGACCAGAAGACACAAGCAAGTACAACTCAAGCATATTGAGTTCGTGCATACACCCGAAGTAGAGCTCGAGCTAAAACGAATTTTAGTTAAGCATGTTCAAACCATCACTCAGGATTTATGCGATTATCTCTCTAGACCTACAGTAGAAGGACAACAGCCATCAGGTGATGATGGTGATCAACAGCACCCTGATACTCAGGATAATGATGATGAAATCATCGATCAAGTTGTTAAAGAAGAAGTACAGATGCAGACTACAACAGTCGAGACCACAGCAGCAGAATCTCCTATAATAATATCTCTAGCTGATGAACCTGCAGCAGAGGAACATACAGACGAGTCATCTATAACAAAGCCATCTATAGCAGAATAAGAAGCTGAATCATTTGATGAAGGACATGAAGAAGAACCAACTACTATGGAATATGAAATTGACACCTCCACAAAGAAACCTGCAGTAGAAGAAACTACAGAAGAGCAAGAAGCTGAGTCTCCAACAAAGGAACCTATAGCAAAAGAGACACAAGCAGATGAGGTTGAAGATGAAGCAGCTGAAGATCAAGCAGCTGAACTAACCATAGAAGTACTTCCTGCAGTTGAGGATCAAACAGAGGAACTGCCTGTAACTGAAGAACATACAGCAGTTACATCCACAACAAACATTCCAACTGTAAAAGAGGTGTCACTAATCAATACTACAGTTGAGACAAAGGATACACACGACTCCATACAAGCTGCAGTTGAGACTCCATACTATAAAAGAACATACAAAGCAGTTACATCCACAGCAAACATTCCAACTGTAAAAGAGGTGTCACTAATCAATACTGCAGCTGAGACAAAGGATACAGATGACTCCATACAAGCAACTCCCTCTCATCTAGATATACAAAGTCTGATGAACATTTTGTTTACACAACCTTCCTCATTTGGAAAGATGCAAAAAAAAGCAGATCCACCATCCGTGGGGCTTGCACAGGGATTACTCAGCAGCAGTGCATCAGACACTCAAACGACACCTCCATCGACAGTCAAGACTCTGAAGGATGCATTTGAAGAAGACCTTCAAATCATTTCAGTTCAACCAAGACAATCTACAGAAAGGAGACACTCATCATCCTCAGAAGATACCACGGGGTACAGATTGAGGCGACTAGATTAAGACATCTACAACATACGCGAATGGAACATGGATGCACTTCATGAGTTACTAGAAACTCTATAGTCAATAGCATAAGAATTCAAAAATGAAAGACAAACCAGAACCCAAAGATTCGAAGATTTTTTGACATCGTTGGACACTCTAGCAGCAGGGGTTATTGATCAAATGCAACGAGCGAATGCCCTGAATCTTCAACAATACCGAATGAGCTTATCCAAGCTAAACAAATTCATAAGCCAACATACAGCTGATCTACGAAAACTCAACAAAGCTATGCAGACTACCCAACAGCAGCTCAATGAGCATATTCGCATCAACGACACCAAATTCGGACTACTTGAAACCAAACTACAAGTAGTTCAGTAGAACATATTCTCTAAACTCAAAACTATACATACTGCTCTTGAAGATCTCACCTCCACCCTTAATGCTAACAAAAAGAGGGAGAAGCAGCTTGCAGTAGAGCCACAGAGGACTCCAAGGACTGCAGCCAAGCAGCAGAGGACACCACATGTAACTCAGGGGGAGAAGTCTTCTGTAACAAAGAGAAGACATGCCTTTGAGAAAGAAAGTGAAAGGTCTGTTATGCGATCTATGCATCATGAGGAGGAGTCCTCAAGACATCGAATAGTGGGGGAGCAATCTTATGAAGAACGCAAATGACACCTCAGGGAGGCAAAGGAAAGACCTCAGAAGCGCAGTTAAGGATCAAAAGAAGAATGAAGACATCAGCGCAGCAAGGGAAATGAGCATCAAAGGTAAGGATAAACATCTCTATTGCTCTTTCTTTTTTATTTTTGTTTCAAAACCAATGTAATTTAGTTATAAGAAAAGTTGTAATCTTTTTGTTTTACTTAATAGTTTTGTTAGCATCAATTTAGGGAGAGATTGATAGGAATGTGCAATCCCTCCAATTGTATAGAAATTGATACAACAAAATTGAGAAATATTAGCAATAATGTAGTTAGTAAGCTTAGGCTAGAAAACAAGTATATAGTTGCAGTCTAGGACGGATGCTGAGGAGAAAATGGCTACAAATTATAGACATTGTGTAAGCCACCAGATGCAAACTACTACAGAAATTTTTGGATAAGAAGATTAGGTATTCATGAGCAACAAAAGACCTACAAATACTTCAGGGTCTAGGATTGAGCTTGCAGAGAAGGACCAACACAACAAAGCAAGAAGTGCATAAGATCTGGGTGCAGACTGGAGGTTGCAACAGGGACTTGGTGAAGACTAGGGTGGCCGGGTGTAGACTAGGTCTCACAGTACTAAATATAGATTGGAAGTTACAACAGACTAGAGTATAGCAGAGATGGTTGATGGGGTTGGGACAAAGGTTTCAAGTCAATCTAACGAAGATTTGAGGTACACACAGTAACAGTATGACAATCTGAAGTAGGTGGACTGTCAACATCAGTTGGGGGACACGCGTGATAAGATATCACATCAGAAATAGTATTTGTTGGGTTCATTCCCTGAGCTTATAAAAAGGAATCATTGAGGCTCATTGAAGTAATGCTATTGAATGAGATTGAAAGGAAAACGTGCAAAGCAATCATAAATTCAAAGTTTACTCAAGAAATCTAATTCGTGCAGAATACAGTGAAGGGAGTGTCAGCAGTCTGCAGAATAACACAACTTGCGGCAGAGTCCAGTAAATTGGATCTGTGCAAAGGATGTGAGTACTTCATATTTTTTACAAGTTAGATAGCTTGTAAAAAGAAGTTTCTTGTGAGCTACAAACAAGAAGATAGTGATACTCATCTCTTGGCTTGACTACACTGGTCACCAAGGGAAGACTGTACTAAGCTCTCGATTATCATTTGATAATGAGCGTCTGAACCAGTATAAATATTATGTTGCTTACTTGCTTTTATTACTTTAAATTTAGAACTGTTAGAAACGAATCATCACAGACAAACAGAAATAAACTCAAAGAGTTTGAAATCTATGCAGCAGACCACCAAGCATCAACTGCAGACTACCTAAGTGGTCTACATAGAACAGTGGTCTGTAAAGAAATTGAAATCCGCTGTAAAAGTTTAAATAATTTTTTAATCAACCTATTCATCCCCCTCCCTCCCCCCTCTAGGTTGAATCTTAGGCCTTACACATGCTCTATACATACTGAGGTAAAAACAAGTGACGCTTCCTAACATGTCTGTCGCAAGACGGTCAAATTAAAATAATTATACGCTTACTCACACACTAATTGTATTCTAATTAACTGTAGTAGTGCAAGTAAAAATTGAACCCACAGAGACATTAGTGTAATATTTAGACTTGTAATGATCACGACAAAACCCTACTAACTTAATGAAATGTAGTAACTTTTTTGGGGGGATCGTTTTTGTGACTAATTGAACTAATTGAAAAGTTGAAATTAAATAATTGCAATCTGAACTTGTAGAAAATGTGAAGTAAGTTGTTTCTTTATATTATAAAAATATAGGGATCAATCATGAATGAATATCATACGGTTTCACTATTTTAGAAAGGTTTGGTTGCAATACTTTTGGGCATAAAATACTGCATTCGCTAGAATATTAATTACCAATGAGCTTATATAACTAATCAAACTTATTCGTCTCTAACATACCGATGAGCTAGTATATGCTAAAAAATAAATAAATTGATTCAAAACAAGATTAATCACCAAGCATGAACATTAATAGCAATAAGTTTAAACTATCATGTTCACAAACAATCAATCATAATATCATGACAATGAGTGTAAATCATGAACATTATTTACTATGAACTTAATCACTTACCGTAATTAATAGTTAGGTCACAATATCAATAGATAGTGAAACTAAATGATTTCATAACATATCATTGATTAAGGTCAGATTTCATAGATCAATCAACATATATGATCTACTTCATCTCATGATCCAATATAGTTAGAATTTCATTAACCTTTCCCTATAAAGTGACTATTCACTCATGATCATGAGCATCATCACGTACATCATATCAACATGTATCATCACAACCATAATCTAAAGATAAACAAAGAAAGAAAGACAATACAACACTGAATAACGAAGATTGGTCAACAAAACGATGAGATCTGAAGCCCTGCACCTTGATCCAACCTCCACAAGCAAGGAAATTAATCAATTCTAATCTAGGGTTTGTGTGGAAGGAACAAACAAACCTCTGGAAAACAACTTAAAACTCTATATCAAATGAATAGAGTAAACATGTATTTATAGAAAACCCAAAAACCAATTTGAAATTCGAATATAACAAACAGATTCTGGCTTTTGACTTGTGTAACGATTCTTCGCATCCATTTGACATCACAATATCACCAAACGACCACGAACGCATCCATAAATGATCAACGTATTAAATCATCATCTTGAATAAAAAAAAACAGTTTCAAATCACGTCCAACATATCTCTCAAAGCTTCATCTTTACATCATCACTTATAATGACCTTCCACAATTAACTCAACAATCCATTCACGCCTTCACACGATTAAATCTGCCACAAAAACAAAGAAACAGTAGTATCCAACTCCAAATATACAAACTAAACTAAAAAAACAATAGAAAGGACTCAAACACAACAAAACAATAGGTTTAACTATAATAAGTCATGTGTGTTTTCACACACATCAAACTCCCCTAAGCTAAATGTTTGTTTATCCCTAAGCAAAGCTAAAAATAAAACAAAGATTTAACTTAAAATTGAAAAACAAACGAAACATAAAAAACTGCCATAGCTCGAGCATTAACATAATTAGAATGCTAAAAATTAAAAACACTTAACACATGATGAGGGAACATTCATCACAAAGTCACACTTCATCTTTATTCACACTACATAAATTATCCCTCAAATCATCCTCCCTAATGATCCTTCATACCTAACAGATATTCCCAAGATATAGGAAGACAACATATTTTCGAAATTCAATTTCAAAATTCATTTATTCTACCCCGTTACTTCCTTAGAGTCAGAAATGCATTCGATGTAAGTCGTTCTCAAAGACACCAAGGTGTGAAAGGAGGTCTAAATTTTCTACTGGATATGCATATTTTCTTTTTTTCTTTTTTCCAAGCTCATTTTATTGAACACCATCCACCCCCCCCCCCCCCCCCCCCCCCCTTTTATCCGTAGATGGTAAGGGACACGGTACTCTTGAAGCTTTTTGCCTGTTTTGAATTTCTTTGATAATTTTTCTTCTCTTTCTTCCTTTTTTTTTTCATTGATGAGTAGGTATAGAACATTCTCCCATAATCAAAAATAGCCTAAGGGTCACCATGGAAGATGGATGCTTTATAAACAAAAACATTGTTTCCCAAAACTCACGCCATGCCCCTCTACAATCGATGAATAAGTGAGATGATGGCATAAACGGGGCAATATGGAGGTTTTGTTTTTCCTTCTTTTTAACAAATGTCTCTTTACAATTCAAGCCACCACGAAAACGTTATCTACACATTAAGGGTTAAATCATAGGAAGATAATAAAACGATGTTAGCAAAGATTCATGACTTCCTTAGAAACGATGTTCAAACTACACGTATTAATGTAACAATTATCAAGACATAAATCATCATATTACTTAGCTCAAGCCATGGATTTAAAGAACAAAACATAATTTTTTTAGTTTTATTTGTTTCGATTTCTTTAAAAAAAATTTAAATATATACTCATGACACTTTTTAAAATTTCAAAAAAATAAAGAAAGTAAGAAACTAGAGTAACTAATCCCTTCCCCAAACTACAACTATATATTATCCTCAATATGAAAAGGATTGAAGCGCAAAGGACAAGATATACTTGTTAAGTTCAAGAACGGAGTGAAAAATGTCCTTGGGACGTATGCTAGTTATAGATCGTCCTCACCATATCATTCACCGGTCTAGGTAGAAACTCCAATTGTTGTTGGATAACACCGATTGTGTAATTCTGTCATTCAATCTGTTGTTAAATCCGCTCAAGTGTCTCCTTAATGTTTCGTTGCTTCTCCTCTATTTGTTGTAGCTTTGAATTGAGAGCAATAAAACGACACGGAGGTGATGTAGGCTGTGGATGTGTAGGGTTTAACAACACAATCCTCGTATTCTTCTTCGATCCAACAATGTACTCTATCCACATGAATTTCTCGTCCTTGTTGTAGAACATCGGGATTCCGCTGTTGTGATGACATTTCTCTCAAAACAAAACTCGCATTACACAAATATTAATGAACCACTCTCTCTCACAATATGAAATAAATAATCATGAAAGTGGCTACAAAAAAGGTAAAGCATGCACATAGAACTATAAATGCATAGAAGAAAGAAAATACTATCAATGGAATTTATTTTCACATAAACAAGATATATGGTGAGTCATTATCTATAGTGGCAGTCAACCTAAATAATAAAAACTAGCAATTCTCCTTCATTTATTAAATTAAAGTTGGTTTATTGGTTCTATTTAGTTAGTTAATGTCTTATTTGTCTTAAAATCCTTAAATTTTGATTTTATGAATTAATTAATGAGAATTTTAATATATGGGATATACGAGTTGATTCAATTATTTTTTATTTAATTATAATGATTCTTCCTTAACATTATTTATTAATAATGATTTTTTTAATAATTTAAATAATTTCCTACTAATTTTTGTTGAGTTTTAAATAATTAATCTGAATTTTTAATTAATTTTTTAAGTTAGTTAATTATAAGGAATTTTCCTGAATAAAATTAATAATCTTGAGTTATTTAATTTTTATTAGAAGAAAAACTGAATATAATAAATAAAACGAGTTTTGTACATCGATTCAAACGCTAGAAATGAAATAATAGATTAAATCAAACTAACTGACTCAAGTTAGGAATGTAAATAACTCAATAGACTCGACTTGGAATTTAAAATAAAAGTACATAAATATACACACACACACACCCCCCC
>LIEC01007614.1:0-31879 GCA_001925005.1 Drosera capensis
GGAAGGGGGAGGGAAGGAAGGCAGCTTCAGTTGGTTAACCCGTTGTCATTTTACATCATCATTGCTGGTTCATTACAAGCACTAGGTTCAGAGGAACTTGGAGAAGAAGATAAAAAAGGGAAGGGAAGAACTTTCTACTGTTACAAAATGCCGAGGAAGAAGTTCTATAAAATGTCAGAAATGATGACATAAGACCACTAACGTATATCTTTATCACTCCCTCTCATACGAAAATCCATAGGGGCATGAAATGTGGACAACAAATGCATTAACCCAACCTACCAAATGCTAAATAGGATTCACATAATAAACCACATAGGAGAAAATAAATGGGGAGAGGTAGGGAGAATTCGTGACCTCATGCCACGGCCGGCTCTGATTCCATGTCGAGGAATCATTTTTATCTAAAATCAGAACTGATGATAAAAGATCCACTAATGTATATCTTAACACAGAAAAAAATGTGAGAAAAATATATCGTCCTTTATGCAAGTGAAAGATTGGCTTACTGATGCAAGCCGGCATTCAACAACCCTGTTATTATAATTTGTGGCAGCCGTTACAGCTTTTTGTGATTCTGCCAAGGAGTGAGCTATCACAAATGAACCCCCATCTGGGAGTTGCACATCCGTCGCACGAATAGGGTTGAAGTCGATTAGCTCAGCAAACCCGATCTTGGCCATGACGGAGATAGCCTGATATTTGAAACAACAAAAGAGGCATAAGGAGAAATTAATAAGATCATTATTTAAGAGATCGTATTCCATGAATTCATGTACATAAATGGCAACAGTACTTGACCTGATCCATTCCGCCAGACTGAGTCCCTATGTGCCGTTCACAGTCACAAGTCAGCTGTGCTAGTTCTTTCTGCAGAATGCACATATCACATATAAAATAAATAAAGCATTATAAAAATGGGACCTCTTATGCAAGAAATAGTATCACAATATAGAGCTTTGTGGTGACATCATTCGGAATAAATATCTTTATTGTTGACAGCATCTATAACGGAGGAATTTGGAATTTCTATAATGTATCCCTGAGAAAGCGACCTTTTTAGAGATTAGATCATTTGGGGTACAGTCACATTAACTTTCTCGTTCTTTTTTTCTTTTTACCTCTTTCCCACTTTCATCATGACTTGAGTAGATATGTCATGATTCCTCGCTTCTGTATGAACTAAAATCTAACTTGACTTAGGTACATTTGAGTTCATGTCCCTACATCATGTACTTCCTCATTTGATCTACAGCGTGCCTGGGCCAAATTCTTCATAGCAGACCTAAGCAATGATCCATATTAAGGAACTAAGACATCAGAAGTTTTAGACTCAGAAACTGCTAGGTAACCAACAAGCAATCAAGATCCCAAAAAAGGTATATAATAAACTACCTTTGGAAAATTCACGCCAAATGCAGCCATTATGGCAATGGTAGAGGAACAAACAAAAGCAGCTGAACTTGACAATCCAGACCCTATGTGACGAATAAGAAGAACATCAATGAAGCTTTTGTGTGCATTCACATTTTAACAATAAAAGATAACAAGGCTTCTTTTAGTAGTGATACAGCTAGTAGCATTACATGGACAATATTTGAAGGAGAAAGATACCTGTTGGAACTGTACCATCAACCAAGATATCCAGCCCAACAAGATGGCCTGTATCAACACCTTTTGATTTGGCATATTCATAGAAACCTTTGTACCTGTAATTCACCTTTCTTAGCTACCAAAGGAACTTATATGACAAAATTACAGTAACCAACCAAAAGAATGCCTTTTCCCACCAAGTGGATCCGCTACATGGAAATATCCAAGCAATTTAGCATTTCGATGACTTACTCCTTATCATCAGGGCGAACCCCCCAAGCATTAGATGTTGATTTGTTATTTGATTAAGAAAATTATAAGGTCAAATATATGGTATTGCCTCCTTACCCACAAATAAAATAATCACCCCACTTCAGGTTCCTTAAATCAATTTCCTGCACGGTTAACATGGCGGGAGGTGTTAGTAAAAAAGATCAGTGAGAGTAGACTTCAAAGTCATTTGTAAAGAGTGACAAAAATAGATCAAACGTGTTACTGGAAACTCTTTCAGTCGAGCCATTATGAGAAGTGGTAAGAGACAATAAACTCTTAACATAATAATATACAGTAAACTTGTAATTTCGTAACTTAGCAACACCATGAATGAAACACCTATGATAAGACTAAAAAGAACCTGGAAAGCTTAAAAAGTGGCTATATCCTCATTCATATGCACACATCTTTTCTCATAAAGTTACTTTGAGTACCACCATCATTCAAATGCACAATTTCCTAGCATCCCCTTCACTTTACAATTCACATCCCCAAGTACCTAACTTGTAAAATTTACCATGACCTATTTCGAATGCACATATCTTTTTTCTTTTTTTGATAATTCTTTTTCTATCCTTAACATGGTCTCGAATTCCTAATCCAATCTAATAATCCCCGGTGTAGGAAAATCAGCATATATGGACAATAGGATAGAACTCGATAATCGAAATGCACAATGCAAAATCAAACCAAATCATCTCGAACTCCTCATCCAATCTAATAATTCTACATTATCCACAACTCACACATACATCGACAATACAATATAGCCAGATGATCAAACTCACACACGAAGTAAATCAACATCATCTAACAAGATCATCCTCTCAACTCAAACTAATGAAGCACGCACATACCTGATCAGGATCAGCAGGATAAGTACACAAGGGATACTTCCCGTCATTCAAATTCCCGATCCGAATCACCTTCTCCCCCTTATTCCTCCTAATCGCCACGATCGTGTCCTGCCGAATCGCCATCGGCAACACTGAGTACCCCTCGTAATCAATATGCTCCCCGATCAAGTTCACTCTCCCTACCACCACACACAAACCAAATCAAACACCATCAAACCACACCAAAATGATCTCAAATTCTCGTGACCTGATCTGATCAGATTCGATTCGATTCGATTACCTGGTGATCGAGCGAAGACCTCGGGATCGCGGCCGAAGAGCTCGAGGAACTTGGCTTTGATCCGGTCGAACCGGAGGGAGGCTTCCTCTAGCTGTGAGCCGTTGCCGTAGACCGGGTCGAGGGAGGCGTAGACCGGGATCGGGAGCTCCTCGTGTTTGGCCATTGGTGATCGGAGTTTGTTTGATCGCAATGAGTGAGAGGGAGAGGCGAGTGGTGGGTGGAGTTGATGATGAGGGATGACGATGATTGGAGGTGATGATGTGGGATTGGGTGAATATGCAGTGCGCCGATCGTTCGGGTGAATATGCAGTGTGGAATAGTATAGGAGAGATATATGAGGAGTGGAGGTTTTGTGTGTGCTCCTTTTTATGTTTCTGTTGTTATTTTGGGCAAGTTTCCTGCGAATTTTGTGAGGGATAATCTTTCTACAGAATTTGTCTGTGGGTGGAAAAAGTGTTAATTTCATCATTTTTCTTAAAAAAATATAAATATTTGTGAAAAATTTTCGCAGAATGTCAAGATAACAAATCATGTCGGGGTAAACTGGATAAAAATGTATTTTCCTATTTAAAAGCATTAAAATAATTAAATAATTTATTTTAATCTATTATATATATAGATATATTAAAAAGTCAAATGACAAATCATTATAATAATCATATTTATAAATTCTTTATGAAACAAAAACTATGGAGTAACAATTACTCCAAGCATGAATGATTATATCAATTTACCCAAAAATATAAAATTTTGAAAAAATATTCAAAACCATTATATGAATTATTTTTTACAAAAACATATAATATTTCCGGACACTCTATTTTGAAAAAGAAACAAAATATCTAACGAAAACATATAATTTCTTCAAACATTCTGTTTAGGAAAAAAACAAAATACATACAATACAGAAGCGTTCTGTTTCATTTTCTTCATAGGCTCTGTTTCATCATTTTAATGGAAACCCTTATTTTTCGAATCAAGATCATCAAACCTATTCCTACTGTCCCTCTCTTCATCTCAAATCACAAACCTTTTCATCGCTATTCTTCGATTTTCTATGAGAACTTTGTGATCAATTTGGCGACCATTGATCTCAATTTCTCCAAAAATCAATGATCGAATCCCATTTCTTGATACGCAATTGTCGAAATATTGAATTCACAGTGTGATTTTCGATTTCGTGATTATTTTGAACGGTGTTGAGGTTTTGTATTGGAGTATTCTTGAAATTATAGTTTTTGGAACTTTTTATTTATGTGTAGTTTTTTGTAATTATTTTTGCAAACTTGTAGTTCTTGATAATTTGTTGTATCTCTCTTTCCAATTTAATAGAAACACTCGATACGAGTATTTATGCGTGTTGAACGTATATATAATGATATTTTTATCCTTATGAGTGTGTAAAAGAGAGGAACGAGAAAAAAAGGAGAAATGATGTTGGGATGAGTGAATGTGATATAATGTTGAGATATTTTGATAGTTTGTACCAAAAAGTTTTCATTATTTTGACATGTTGTAAATAGAAAAAACATTTCAATTAATATTGGACGGCAGAAGTCTTATTTATTAAACTATCTAATGATAAGAATTCTATTTTATTTTATGATATGTGTTTTATAATGGAATACATTTAAGTTTAGTTAAGTTAATTTATATATTTAATTAAATCTATTTCTTCTGATTATGATTTTTTATCATGTGGCGTGCGAGTTAGTCTCTTATTTATTCCTCCGAAATAAAGTTAACTAATTAACTTTGTATGTAGATTTAGGTGTGTGTTGAATTTTATGAATTTATTAAGAAATTCATATTTTTATAGTATTGATGAGGTTTATTGCCGCAACTGTATAGAAGTAATTTGAGTGTAAGTATAGTAGATGCAGATAATCATTGTTTTAATATTTTTGTGATGAAAATTTTAGAGAAAAAAATTAATATTTATTTTATTTTTGGACGAAAAAAAAGAGGAAAGCACAACCTTTCCTATAAGGAATTTTATTTTTCACATCAAACACTAAATCACACTTACTAATTTAACTCTTTTGATGTTTTCAACAACTCTATTATCACTATGGAAAATAGGCATGATTCTCGGGAAAAAAACTACATATTCAACACATTAATTATACTCCAAGTCAAACCACTGCAGTCATTATAGGACGGGAGAAATATACATTATCACAACATTGATTTGAGAAAATCCAACAAGTCTAAGAATCCATGTTGACATTCCCATTTATTGTCCAACACAATAGAAAAAGGAATCTAATATAAGACTATTCATAATAGTTTTTTTTATCTTTATCCATATAATACAGTGTTATAGTATCATTCTTTTTTATAGGGATTCAATTTTTTACTCATATATAGATTTTTTATATCGATTCCCTATATAGATTTCATATTTTCATATATTAATTTTTCATATATTGAAATTAGTAAACCTCAATTTAACATATTCTATTGTATTATAATACTTTTTTGATTTTAATATTTATTTATTTTATTATATTTCAGTTAAAATAAATCAATTTTTAAATATTTGTATTTATTTCTATTTTATAAGTTATCTTTTATCACAAAAATATTACTTTGTATTATTTTAATGATATAAAAAATTAGAAAATATAATTTTGGTTTCTTAAATATGAGAAAAAATATAAGATATAGAGAATTATGTAGGGATAGAAATAGAGATATGCAATGATCTATTTTTTGACAGACTCCCTATATCTAAGGATGAGGATTCATATAAGAACGCTGCCGCGAGTGCTCTTCATCATGTGTTCGACTAATTCCATTTATGATGGGAAACATTTGGCCTAGTTGTTATAGACATTGATCCCTCACAATGTAAGATAGGTTAAGAATTTGTTTCCAAAATGCGTAAACGTTGTTTAAACCTTTCTGAATAGCATTTCTACTGTACTGAATATTTAATGAGCAATAAACACTTGTGTTAGTTAGTCTGTTCGCTGAATGTGCTTGTATCTACTTGGATGATGTTTAGTAAGCTATCAACGAAAGCCATTTCAAGAGGATTATAGTGGTTCAAAGTTCGAACTACGTTAACAACTTGCTTAACACACCATATGTTCACTCGTCATCTGCACGCCACCTAATGTTTGCCGGCCGTGATTTCAGGTGCTTCTTCCTTCCGGGTTCAGCAGAAACAACTCCGCTCCCTCACTCGAATACGATTCTGTTATATGAGAAAGTCACAAGCCACCATACAAAATCTCAAACATGTCTTTAGTCTGATGAAACTTCTGACAAAGATCCGGGGAGTTACGTCTGTATCAAAACTGTAAAAAAACAACCTAAAACAAAGGGTATCTAGTTCCTCAGATTGAAACCGATAAAACTCAGACCTGTCTCAGCTACCCTGAATGAAAAACGAAGTGTCTCGCCGTTTTTAGCCCATCCACCCACATAGGTAAAACAGGAACACGTTTGGGCGAAGTGAACACAGAACATGTTCTGGTATTAGGCCATGGAATTTCAGCTCTGTATTTGCCACTCTAAAGATGGTTGTAAATGAGAGCAAAAAGCGCGATAAGAACTGCAGCTGCTGCAGGAGCCCCCGCCCATAACCAGTAGTTAGTGGACTTTTTCCTCTTGCGAACAGCCTTGGGAAGCATGACATCTCGCCCTCTTGCTCTATTCCTTGCCTTGGCGGTATTTACGTTGGCAGCAACTTCCTTGGGCTCCTTGCGTTTCACTGGAGCTGAAGCCTCTACATCCTCCTCAACTTTCTCAGCTTCCTCTGATTTTGCCTCAGGCTCTTCAATGAGGGATGTATCCTCTTCGTTTGTGGGTACCCCAGATCCCACGTTCTTTTTCTTCAGCTTCTTCTCAAGCTCCTGCAATGGAAACCAAACATCGTATCAGTCTTCAAGTTGGCAACTGGTTTACATAACCACTGTTACGATAACTCTAGTTTGGTTCAAGGGTTCAAAGGGTATCTCGATGGTCGACTGTTCAATTCCTGATGAACTACAGCCTATTGCATTGATCTTTTCCACGATTAATGGGTTAGTCTCATATACCAAGAGCACATATTGTTTAGAAGAAAGAAGACAAAGGGATAGCAACAAGTTCCTTTTGCTTTTTCTCTGCTTCCTTTTGAGCTCTAATGGCTGCTTTTGCTGCAGCTTTCTCTGCCAGCTTCTTCTTCCTCTCCAGTGCCTGCCGTTGTTTTGCCATTTCCTCCTCCCTTTTCAGCTCCTTCAACTTAGCAGGATCAATTCCTTTTTCTACGGAAACCTTCGGCTTCTCTACCACAAACTCCTCTTCCTCCAGAACACGCACTGCAACAGCTTTTGGTTCTACAGATTTCTTTTTAGATTCCTTGGACACCTTCTCGGCTGCCGCTTTCTCTTCAGGGGCAGCAGCAGGTTTGGGCTCTTCTGTCACTGGCTTCGGGTTCTTTTTTGCTATCATTTCCGTAGAAGCAGAAACAGATGGCTCCACTGAAACCAATGGCTTCTCATCTGGGTTTCTAATCCGTCCATCCCTACTGAATTGTCGATTATCCAAAGACTGTAGGAGTCTCTTTTCATAATCATCCCTGAAAGTCTTGGAACTGTTCCAACGAGAACAGAAGTCCTCACCCTGACGAACTCAGATGAATCAAAATAAAATTATAAAAGTGAAGTGATAAGTTAAATGGTGAGAATTCTCATTCAGGTGAAGCAGAAAAGAGAAAATACCGATGTATGGCACAACTCCTTGACAGCCTTGATGTCTTTATTTGCAGCGAGGACTTTTGCATCAGTCACAAGCCTGCGGTAGTCGTGGAAGGATTTATTCTGCAGATAAGTGCAAAAAGTCACATTAACCAACAAGTATCTAGGAAGCAAGTACACGACCCTATGTCAAACCCTGGTAGTTTTCAGGGATTCAATAAGATAGTTCTTATTTGGCAGAGAAAAATGAAACAAATCACCATGCAAGAGTACCTACTTCTGCTAAACAAAAGAATATAAAATAGGAGTTAATATCACAATTTAAGCTGAGAAAATATAGACAGTCTCACGGTCTACGGAGAATTTAAAGCTCACTAGAGCTGATAACACAGCCGTATTCATTGAACCCAAACACGACATCGACATGGTTATTTTCGATCCAGTCACGCAATGTTAGGAATACAATCAATGAAGACAAGCCCCCAGTGAACTGTTAGAAGCTCATGCTGAGATCGCAAATGAACACACACTCCAGTATTAGAAATGAGGGGAAAGGGGTTTGTCGTGGCCATGCTTTAAAATGCCATTAATAGTCAACGAATTCCGTGACTGAGATCATTGATACAAATATAAAAGCATCCATGTCATTCATTTTGACCACCGAATTCTGCAATCCTCCAACCATTAAGTGAAACTGCAAATGCACGAACCCCCTCAGAGAAGAAGTGGGGAAGGGAGGATAACGAATAGAATGTAAACTTCAAACATAAACCTGGAAGCAAGAGACATTTCAACTAGCATACAAATAGAGTAGAAAATCCACAGAACTGAAGGTAGCTTGTCAATAATAAACCACGCACGAAAGGGGTTGTAGGAGCAAACTTTGAACAGGAGGTGCCCAATTATTCTAGGATCACCAAAGTCAAAGAAACATGGGACAGTGAAGCGAGTGTGATGTATCTTGGGGCATGTCTGCATGTGTGATGCAGTCCTCACAAATGGAAGCTCAAGTTTAAGAATCAAACCTAATCCAACCAAATAAGTTCACAACATTTCTTTTCTTCCAAACCAATTACATGGGGACAATTTCAAATAACCCAATGAAATTCCAAAAGGTAAACAACTACCATCAGCAATCTCCTTCCTTCATCTCAACAGTGTTTCTTACGTTCATGCTCTACACACGAATATCTTGTCTACCTTGATATTCTGCAGGAGAATGTCTATTGCTGCATCTACCCGGCCCTACATCATGGGCACATCTATTGGAAGGCAGGCAAGAAAATTCAGGGCCATCCTTGCTTTCTTTCACTCCCGAAGCCAGCGCCTTTTTTTTTTTTTTTTGGGAAAAGAATTTCAAAAAATTGAAAAACTAAGTCTAACAACATAAAGTCCACCCGTTCAGCCAGAGGTACCCTTCTAAAACATTTCAGGACGTTAACAAATTCAGCAAGAGATATAGTAAGATATCAATGATACAGGTGGAGGAGCTAAACTTCCACGTGTAAAGAGGAGTATTTTATATAACATAGCAAATTCAAGTAAATCTAGCTTCGTGGAATTGCCAAACTGCTAAAAACGAGACGAATGATAGAAGGATGCATAGAGAAGAGACATACCTCAACATCTCGTTGTCCTCTTAGTTGATCAATGGTTTCCAAAATTTCACGCTTCTTCTCATCAACCAGATTCAGCTCTTCTTCAAGTGCTACAATTTCATCTTTTAACCCCGTAAGCCGTTCTTCAAGGTACTTTATCCTATCACCAATGGCTTGCCGTTCCTTCCTTACTCCATCAAGATCAGTACCAATTAGCTATAGAACAACACACAAGCAAAGGGTTAACAACAAACTTTCAGATCGTTCTACAGATGATAAAGCATAATAGTGAGGGTGAAAAAGTAGTTTAATCATGGGTATCTAACCCTACCTTAACCTGCTCCTGAATGGTTTCTCTTTGCCCCAAGGAATCCTGGATCTTCACCCTCACGGCAGCATTTGCGATAACACTTTCCCTTGTTCCCTCCAACTGCTTGATCTCTCGCATGAGTTGCTTCTCCTCAGTCAAAGGAATACTTTCATGCTCGATCCTGTACTGCAGACTTCTTATCTGCATACGATTTCAATTAAACATTAAAAAAGGGGGGGTCACAATTCAGCAGCTATAGTACATGAAAATAACACTTACAAGTGCATTAAGCTCTTCTTCTGAAGAACATAATCCAGTCCCTCTCTCTCTGCTAGGATTATTTGAACCACGTAAACTACCCAAAGCGTCCTGGAGAGGCTTTATTTCCTTCATTTTATCCCCCATGGCCTTATTATGCTGCCTCTTCTCAGCATTCAGAGGTTTCAGCTGCTCAAACACCTGAGCTCTCTCTGACTGCAATAGGAAAATGCAACACAGAATATCAACAAGATAGTAACTGATATTCACTCAACCAGTACTAGCAAGATGAGTACACTACATCAAGAAAGCCCCACCCACACAGACACACACATGTAGGACAGGGGTAAAAGGTAGGAGGGAAGGGGTTACATATCTGCATGTTTTACATGTTCTTACTGCGTGATTTACATGTTCTTACTCCCCGACATACCTTTCCATTAAATCATTAATAAGTTAATCATTTCCAATCCATATAGATATGACAAACAAGTGGAATAGAATCTTCATATTTTTCTTCTATCTAAGCAATTTGTGTGCACACAACTTATCAGTTAACCATAAATCCAAAAAAGAATTCCTTACAAAAAGCTACCTGATCAAGCGCCAATTGATCTGGCCAAACCAACAGCAAGCTAAATTAATCTGGATAGCATATATCCAACTGCGAGGAAGATATGTGCTTCTTGATTGAGTAGCGTGAATAAAAAACATGATTACCATTTCAATTATCGTTCTCCCCAGGCTTCCTTAAAACTTACTGATTAAGAAGTAAACATATATTTGTATATATGTAGCAGAGAATGCTATAAAAAAAAGTATTGCTTGTAAGGACAATCATGTGTCAAGTACTCAGAGTATGTGACTATACGTAAACCTTGAGTGTATGGTATGCACCAGGTACTTCACCAATTTACCACTCTACAAATTAGACACCAAGAACGGGCTGTCCCCTCATCAGGTGCAAAGGCAACAGAAAGACCAGACAGGAAATAAGACCTTGACAAACCTTTTTAGCCTTCAAGTCTTGGATTATCCTACTAATTTGTTGCTTTTTCTTCAGAAGCTCTTTATCTGTCTGGTCGAGTTTGGCCTTCAACTTTGGGTCATCATATGGCCGACACTTGACAAAGTAAAACGAATGGACCTTATATGTTTCAGGCCACTCATCAGCTGCATCCTTTGGGACGTTAGAATCCGATATATTATTAACCTCTCCAATGGACGGCTCATCCAATCCATTAATAACAGAAGTTGGGGGTTGAGAAAAGCTCAGTTCCCCATTCACATTTCCGCTATCAGCATCTTGAACAGTCTGTACTAGTTCAATCGCAACTTCTCCATTGGTCTGGGCCACATCGGGTCCTGCAACATCTGCACTCATCTTCCCTATGAAGGAAGATTCAAGGAAGGTGTCACTTCATGCAAAAACAAGTGCCAAAAGTTTCAAGAAGAGGTGTCACACATCAGATGATAGCGGCATTAACTTCAGATTCATAGATCACAATGTTTTCATGGAAAACAAGCCTTGAGCAGGTATAGTCTTAGTCCAAATTCAACTTAGATACTTGATTAGCTAGATAAAGTGGTAAACCAAATAATGTTTGTCAACCTAACACGAATTTACATGAAGAAGTAAAGGTACCATGAAGTGGACATGGAGGTAAAGATCAAAGAAACAACAAGAGATTAAACTCCAACAGGAAAACTTATAGTATAAAATCCTCATTCAACAACGCTAAGGAACAGAGCCCACTTCTCCTATCGAAACTTCGAATCAAGTTTCCCGAAACCCACATCAGATCTCCCACCCCACGATCAAATCCAACACAACGTGATACCAAATCAAACCCGAAACCCCCAAAATCTAAACTTGAACTAATCCCATTTCGATCCCACTCCAAAATGGCAAATTCCGAATAAAACCCAATGAAGCATCAAAAAGATCACAATCCCATTTCGTTCAAACCCCAAAATCTGAATAAACCCAACCTAAAAGATACAAAATCCCATTTTGGATCACACTCCCAAAAGGCCAAAACCCATAAAAAACCCCAAATCAAACCTCCAATCATTGACCCAACATCGTACCCCAACTCATCCACCCCAATTCCACACAAAAACCCAATCCAGATCATATCAATACACAAAATTCAGATCAAATTTCCGAATTCGGTCATCAAGATATGAAAAACCGAGATCGGAAACGGGACAAGACCAAATCGGGTACCTGAAATCGGATCAAAAACTGAGAGAAAGATGGGATTCAATTCAATCCGATCTGATTCGACCCACGACGAGGATCGAAGGGGCGATGCTGCCTGTGGGGTTCAAGCTGAAATCTCGTTAAAGTGAGAGAAACGAGAAACACGAGGAGAGATGGCGAGTATGGACCGATGTGGGAATTTTTATACAAGTGTGGACCGTTTTGTAGCGAGACAAATGAATACAGGGAGAAATAAATGGGGAGCTGTGATCTGACTTTAGAGTGAAAAGAGAGGGCAAAAAATATCCTACGATGTTTAACTGAAAGCAAAAAGTGAAGAAAGATAACGACGGGTTTCGGTCATTTCTCCGTTATTTTAGAAACGGCTTATGTGTACTGTAATTCTGTAAATCCACTACTGGTACATAAGGTGTCAGTTAGCTAGGCATATTTGATCCGGAGTATAAAAATATTAGAAGGAGTGGGATGGAGGCTGTGAGATAATTAATGTTAATATATTAAATTTTTTTAATAGATTTTTTATTTTATATATTTAATTTTTTTATAGTTTTTAAAATCTTCATTTATCAACATGTCTAGTCTTATTCCTAATTATAATCTTATTTTTATAATTTTTATTTCTAAATATCCAATTACATCCTACGTAGGACAACATCATAATCTTTACTTTAATCTCTATGTTTTTATATTAATAATATTTTTTATTTTTTATTTTTTTACTTAACTATCACCACGTCACCTTCGCAGTGGTCGTCGTCCATCTATCGCTTCCTACCCAAAGTCTTCTCTCTCACTTACACTTAAGCACAAAAAAAATAATACTCCCTTTCATAATAATTACAACATATATTTATTTGTATTATTCTATACATATGAATATAACTTTCGTTTTCATATCAAATCACGTCTAATCGTCCCGGAATATGTATTATGTTGAAATATGTAACTCACACAATAATTGATATTTCACGATAAATTTACAAAAAATAACTTTGGTCATCGTTGCAAACGTATCAAACTTTACATGACACGCGTGTCAAATCAAAATATTATAATTATTTTACGACGGAGGAAATAGTATTTATTAATTACATATGTTACAATGTATTCCCAAAGTTGTCGACTCAGTGTCCATCATTATACATGATAGGTAATAATTAGAGATTCTAATATAAGTTCAATTTTTGCATAATTTTTCATTTTCGTTATCTAAATTACATAACTTACCTATTTTAGGTATCCAATGCAAGTGCTCTTAGGTGGATTGCAATTGTTTTAGAGCCGGACGAATGATTTTTAAGTCTATTTACATATTTAATAATATATATATATATCAATAAGTTCTTTATTTTTTTTCTTTTGTGATAAATTATGAAATATTCGCTTGACACGATTATTTATAAAATTATTTACTTTTTTTGTATTAGACAAAAATGCTGGTGTGTGGTGATAAGAAAACGTGAGTAAGTATTGGGGGATGATAGGGAAAAGAAATTAATGATAGAAAAAAAAATGAAATGCTATAAAATTGGGATAATTTTGACATATATGCATCCAGAACATGCTACTAATTTAGAAAATGTTATAATTTATATATATAACATCCATATTTACTATTGTATCGTAATTGATTTGGGATAAAGTTTTTTTTATTCATTATATGTTTTTTGGTTTCTTGTTATTGATGTTTATTTATTCTATTTCATTTTTCTGGTTATATATTTTTATATTAATTCTAATATTTTTTTGTTTTTATCTAAAAAGCAAATGTTTGCTGTCGATTGTTGTTGTACATCGTTCCAATACTACAAAAGAGTTAAGATTATGTTTATTTCATTCTTTTTAGACTCTATTTATTATGGGATTAACTTTATTGTTGTTATAGTAGTAATATACAAATATATGTTCATCTTAGGATGAAGGCATAAAAAGAATGGTTCATTATCATTGGTTAGGGGAAAGAGACAATATAACTAGTTACGAAACATGTAAATCATTGATTACAAAGTGGTCCGTTAGTTACTATGAGAAACTACATCACGAACCATCTATATAGTGCTCTTTGCCTATTGTCGACGTAAAATCATGGTACTACTAATTATGAAGACATATACGTCTATTCTCGATTAGTCACTAGTTATCGACTTTATGTCTCAGAAGTGGAGTTCATGATGACGATAATGACGACATTGGATGACTGGACTCCTCATTTAAAGCGAGCCCGTTCCTTTTCCGTCAAATCTAGATTAATATTTCCTTCGTCTTACGAAAATTATAATAGCTTGATTTTTGATATTATTTTTGTACGTATTTAATATAGTTTCATTTTATTTTTAGACAATATAAAAATGAAAGTTTTGTTAGTTTAGGTTATACTAAACAATAAGAACTGATATTAGTGTTTCACGAAAATGTCAAAAATATTATTTGATCGTCAGACACATAGGCCATCCATTCTAATATTACTTCATATTAAGCACGTTTAATTGTTAAGTTCTAAAGTGGTGGGCTATAAAAAAAAGGTGCATTTTCTTGATGCAAATAATGATATCTAACAATTTTAAGGTTTTTTTGGGATATTATAATATGAGAAATGACATCACAAATCAATTATAGAGTTCTTTGACGGTCATCAGTGTAAAACATGTTACATTGAAAAATTTCAATATTTTTTATTAGAAGTTTATAGCTGATTTCCTCTTTCCGAGGTCGAGTTTTGTTAGTTTATGTTATACTAAACAATAAGAACTGATATTAGTGTTTCACGAAAATGTCAAAAATATCATTTGATCGTCAGGCACATAGGATATCCATCCCAGTATTACTTCACATTAAGCACGCTTAATTGTTAAGTTCTAAAGTGGTGGGCTATAAAAAAAAAGATGTATTTTGTTGATGCAAATAATGATATCTAACCATTTTAAGGTTTTTTTGGGATATTATAATTTGAGAGACGACATCACAAATCAATTATAGAGTTCTTTGACTGTCATCAGTGTAAAACATGTTACACTGAAAATTTTCAATATTTTTTATTAGAAGGTTACAGCTGATTTCAATCTTTGTCATCAGTGTAAAACTGTTATCGAGTTGATGATGTTAAATCAAAGAACTACTCATTAAAACTTCTTTGATTTTGTTCTCATCAAATCACACATATCATTATCACTAACATCTTCTCTCTCTTCATCATCAGATTTCTCTTGTTTCTAGTAACTTTGACAAGTTGTTTGCCCAAAAAAATATTTAAGAAGGATCCTCTTTGAAGTAGTGTCCTTAAGATTGATCCTTCATATCTCAGGCGTAGTCGACAAATTGAGTTTTTAAACTTCATCATGGTTCTTTTGACTTACCACTCTATAGTCTCAAAATGAATTTCTAATACAGTATCAAGTCGCCAAACACTCCTTAATCCTAATGCTATGTTTTTATTGCAAAATTATTGGATGGATGGTTTATAAAATTTTCACTTAAATCTTAGGGGTGTACAACCCTACTAAGCAAATCTTAAAGTTATGTACTCAATGATTTTAACACTGCATAATTCTAAGTTGTACACAATGGATGATGAAGTAAAAACCGATTCTAAATTTAATTAGACTTAATTAACATTTTAATTTGAAATATTTATAATAACATTGTAGAATATATTGTGTGAGAATAATAGTTGAAAGACTATCAAAACAATTGTAGAAACTATTTTTTTGTTGTGAAAGTTGCTTTCGGGGAATTGACTTATGTTACAATAGCTATGATTATTATATAGAAAGAATGTTTACATGTGAAAGAATGAGTACCTAATTAGTCAAACTTATATGTTTTGTTTTTATCTTTCCTATGAAAATTGTATTGTTTTCTCTAGATTGAAAAGTTTCCAAATAATAAAATTATAAATATCAAAAAGTTACATTTGTTTTAGGAGGAATAAAAAATGATAGGTTATAAAGATAAAACTTAATTTTTTTAAACATATAATTTTATAAACAACATTGGTCTCATTTTATATATGAAATAAACCCTTTTTGCGATAATGAAATCTATCAATTCACGTATTTTCATAACTACAAAATCTGTAAATCTTAGAAGAATATAAGTAAATTATACTCAACATAAACCTAAATTGATGTAGTATTAGGTGATACAGTTCTTAAAATTTTATGGAGGAAATAATAAACATTAAGAAACCATTTGTTACTAATACTATTCATTAAAGTGTAAAATTTTATAGTCACATCTCAGTTCCATTCTCCTTGTTTTTTTTTTTTAATGATAAAGAGTTCCATTCCATTTGTCAAGTCTACATGATGACACACATGAGCTTTACAAAAAAGCACACAACTTTGTGGCAAAGTTGTGATTTGGTCAAAATAGAAAAATAATTGAATGCACTTATAGAAAAAACACACATGATGATTATGTTTTACAATCATATTGTAGAATCAGTCTATTTTCGGACTTCGTTATGTTTTTTTAAGTCTTTGCCGCGACTCTTGTATGCTCAAGTTTTTGAAAGAATGTTTGCTCTTCTCATAACAGGGAGATGACAGCCATAGTGCATCAATCAATCTTGCCCAAGACACCGAGGCAAATGGAAAAAGATACGTCGAAGACAAGAGACTGACCTCAAATATGGATCAGCGTGTCTTCACTTTCCTGATTATTGAGACCACCATGTTGTGAAACCTTGAATTTATCTTTTGTGTCACTCATATCACCAAGTCTGTTTGGATTTCGACATGTTTATGGCCAATGCAAAAACTACTGGTGGTTCTTTGATGGTGCTATAAATTATGAGCCTTGAAGTCGACATGTTGGTTTTATCATGGTGATTGTGTGCTAGTGTCATTTATTGTTTTAGGATGTAATAGTTGACTGCTTGTGTTTTATGATTTTCATCAGGGCTTGTGGTACCCTAATGTTGTATATGTTTTGATGCCATCTTCTTATATTCCAACTTAATTATCAATGTAAAAAAAATCTGTTCGGATTTCACTATAACCTCTTGATGAGCTTCTCCAAGTGTTGCACATGGGATAAGTTATTCTAAGTCACCATCACATACCATAATTTACTACCATATTTTGATCAAATAGAAAATACAAACATCCGTGCAGCGCAGTAGAAGAATCTGAGGTAGGTGACCTGTCAACATTAGTTGGGACACACATGTGACAAGATGCCATATCAGATACCGTATAAAGTCACGGGTTTATTCCTCGAGCATATAAAAAGGGATCGTTGAAGCTCAGAGAGTAAAGTTGTTAAACGAGTGATTGAAAGCTAAACGTGCAAAGCAATCAAAAATTCAAACATTACTCAAGTGGGCAATATCGTGAAGAATAGTAAAGAAGAGTTCGCTAGTATGCATAGAACAACAAAACTTACAGCAGAGTCCAGTTGATTGGATTTGTGCAAAGATCTGTGTTATTCATCTTTTGTACAAGTTAGCTAACTTGTAAAAAGAGATTATCTTGTAAGCCACAAACAAAAAGATAGTGAATTCACCTCTTGACTTGACTAAACTAGTCACCAAGGGAAGACTGGACAAAGCTCTCGTTTATCAATTGATAACGAGTGTCTGAACCAGTATACATATTGTGTTTTTTACTTGTTTTCATTTTAGAACGGTTAGAAACTGATCATCACAGTCAAACAGAGACAAACTATAAAGTTTGAAGTCTCTACTGCAGACTATTAAGTCTTTGCTGCAAACTATTCAAGTAGTCTGCATAGAACAGTGAACTTCAAAAAAGTTAAAACCGTTGCATAAATTCAAATATTTTTGAATCAACCTATAGATAGAAGTAAACAAAGACTGGGATCTGGTACTTATAGATAGAAGAGGAAGGAACGAGATATTCAAAGCCAGATCCAGTAGATGCCACCAACGAAGTAAACCAACCAAAACCTCTATGGTCAAGAGAAAACTGGGATGTGGTACTTATAGATAGAAGAGGAAAGAACCAGATATTCAAAACCCTTGATGATAATATGTTTGAGATAGTAGTTCATACAACCACTGCAAAGGAGGCATAGGAGGCCTTGCTGCTCAGAAATGAAGGGACGAATGAAATAAAGGAAAATAAGAAAGATGTATTGATGCAGCAGTAGGACTGGATATCAATGAGATCAGATAAGAACCTATCCAGATTTTATGAAAGGTTCAATATTCTCATCAACAATCTCAAAACCTTAGGAAAGATTTTCAACAATAAGGAAATCAACGTAAAGTTTATGAGATCATTTGGAGAGATATGGGCAACAAAAATGACAGCGACAAGAGAATCCAGAGATCTTACCAAAATGTCTCTAGCATAACTGTATGGTGTGCTGCACACTTACAATCTAGAAGTTGAACAGAAGAAACAAATAGATGATGCCAGAAAGAAAACTAGCAAAGAAAATTCTGAAGTCAATGGCAGAGGAGGAGACAAGTGACACCTTATCTGTAAGTGAACAAGGACTATCTGAAAAACTTTCCTTGATGGGAAAGAAGTTCAAGAAGCTGTTCAAAACGAGGAATCTCAAAAAGAACTTTCCCACGAAGACAAAAAAAGCAGAGAAAGAAGTCTGTTATAATTACGGCAAGACATGACACTTTGCTGCACAATGCAGATGACCCACACAAGAATCGTCTGCACAGAAATACAAGAAGGACTATAGCAAAGGCAATCCCGGAAGAAAAGAAAGAAGCAAAGCCTATGCTGTAAAGAAAAGAAAAAATGTTCAATGAAAGGCCTTATGAACTTCAGTATGCACCTCACGACTCAATGTGGAATAACATCTCCAAAACAACATGTTGAAAGACACACTTGAGACAGACCTGCTAATGTCAGATGCAACAGACTAAATGGAGAAACTGGAGCAGACCACTCAGAACTATAAGACAAAAGGTCCATTGTTATACCTGTGGCAAACTTGGCCACAAATCCCTTGAATGTTGGAATTCTCACAAGAAAATAATTCGAGTGTGAATTTCAAAAACTAACAAATGAGGACCCATATGAGTGGGTACCATGTACAAACTCTCTATGTTTTATTGCAGGGAAAACGGAGAGGAATATGATATCTTGATAATGAATGCTGAGGACATATGACGGGAAAGAAATCCATCCTTGAGGAGTACAGAAGCAACAAGGACCACTCATCATTTTTGAAGAAGGAAAAGCAGGTACAACTAAAGGTTATGGAACCCTTGGTAAAGGTTCCTTAATCTTTAGAAATATAGTTTTATGTTAAAGGCTTAGAACATAACCTGTTATCTATTAGTCAACTGTGTCATAAAATTATGATGTATCATTTACTCATGATTCATGTCAAGTAAAAGACAAAATCATACAAGAAGTTAAACTGTTAGGAATTAGAAAAGGAAACATCTATGAAGTAGATTTTGACTCATCACAGTTAAAACAAATAACATGTTTTTATATAAAAGAGGCTGAAGACACAAAATGGCTATGTCACAAAAGATTAGCTCAACTTAACTTCAACACTATAGCCAGATTATCCTTAGAAAACTTAGCAAGAGGACTTCCACAACTAAAGTGTAAAAAGGATATATTATGCAAACCATGTCAAGAAGGAAAGCAAACAAGAGCAAGCTTTAAATCCCTAAATTCATCAGAATCAAATAGAATTCTAGAATTGTTACATATGGATCTTTTTGGTCCAGTAGATATAGAAAGCTTGAGTACAAAGAAGTATAATGTAGTTATAGTAGATGATTACTCAAGAAACACATGGGTAATATTCTTATATAAAAAGAGTGAAACTTACAGTCTGCTGACCAGATTCTTAAGATAAATTCAAAATGAAAAAGAGATTGAGGTAATTACAATTAAAGTAATCATGGTACTGAATTTGATCAAACAAGAGTAGATATCTAGTGCAATGATCACAGAATAAAACAAATTTCTCAAGTTCAAGAACACCTCAACAAAATAGGATAGCAGAAAGGAAAATTGGATACTTATAGAAGCAGCTAGGATAATATTTGCTGATGCAATCCTGCCTAAAAGCTTTTTTGCAGAAGCAGTAAACACAGCTTGCTACATTCAAAACAGATGCATCATACACAAACTGCATAAGAAGACTTCCTACGAATTATGGAAAGGAAAGACATCAAGTGTCAAATACTTTCATGTTTTTGGATGCAAATGCTATATTGTAAGGTTTGAGTTTCAACCTAGAGGGGGGGGGGGGGGGGTGAATAGGTTGTTCGAGATTTTATTAATCTTTTCTGCGGAGTAATGATATTGTGCAGACTAGTATTATGTGCAGACTAATTAGGTAGTCTGCAGATGATACTATCTGGTCTGCACTAGAGATTTACAACTCCTTGAGTCTTTATCTCGAGTTAGGCTGTGATAATTTGTTAAAAGTAATTCTAAGTATCAGTATAAAGAAAGCAGTAAGTGGACACAATATTTATACTGGTTCAGACACTCGATATCAAATGATGATCGAGAGCTTAGCCTAGTCTTCCCTTGATGACTAGTGTAGTCAATCCAAGAGGTGAGTATCACAATCTTCTTGTTTTTGTTTACAAGAAACTTTCCTTTTACAAGTTATCTAACTCGTATGAAAAGCGAAGAACCTAGAGATTTTGCACAGATCCGAACTCTGGACTCTGCTGCAAGATTTTGTTCTTCTGTAGACTAGTGACACTTTCGATTGTATCTTCATGACTTGGCTTTCTTGAGTAATCTTTTTGTTGCTCGATTGCTTTGCACTCTTTTGCTTTTTAATCAATGTTCAATAACAGCACTCCTCAATAAGCCTCATCGGTTCCCTTTTAAAGGCTCAAGGAACGAACCCTCTTTCCAACGTACTATTCTTGGCAGTCCACTCATGTTCCCCATTATCTCATTTCTGATGTTGGCAGACCACTGATGTCTCCACTATCTCGTTTTTTATTATGGCAGTCCACTGACTCCAGAATTAGTACCGTTGATATTTTAACTTGAATCTTTACTTGACTGACTTCAACCCTCTGACCCCTTATCAGCAATCATCTCTATTGCAATTCAGATTGCTGCATGATCTCGTCTGCACACTGTCTTTGTTGCAACATCTCGTCTGCACAAAGTCTCTGTTGCAACATCTCGTCTGCACAGTCTCTAATTCAGTTTATGTCTTGTCGTGTTGGTCCTGGTCTGCCACCTCAGTCTTTTTTGTGAAGCCTTCATGTTCTTTCGTTGCTTGTCAATATACTAGTTGCTCATCCAAAGTCTTCGTAGTAGTATGCATCTGGTGGTCTACACTATGCCTCTGCATCTGTAACCATCTGCACTCTTGCATCTAACCTAGACTGCAACTATCTACCTGGCTTCTAGTCTGAACATCCTAACTATATTACAATTAATATATTTAAGTTTTGTTACATCAATTTCTATACAAACGAAGGGATTGCATATTCCTATCATATATACATAACAATGACAAAAGCCATCTAGGGAAATTTGATCCTAAGACATATGAGAGAACCTTCTTAGGATATTCCACAACCGGTAAAGTCTTTAGAGTGTATAATACAAGAACACAAATGGTTGAGGAATCAGTTCATATATCCTTTGATCAATCAGAAATATCTACGCATGATGCCAATGTCTTTGATGAGAAATATGCATGCATAGACGAGAGTGTTGAAACTACAATAAAAGACAATGAGGAAAATCATAATGAAGAAGAACCAGAAAAAACCACATCTCAACAACAACTGGAACAAACAAGTAATGAACATGATTAGAAAAGTTGGATCAAGACACACACACAGGATAACATCATTGGAAATAAGGATGGACCTGTATAGACTAGAAGAGCAACAATTGGAGAATGTCTATCTATGAAGACTAGTCTACAGGGAAGAACATAACTTGTAGCAGAGTCCAGCTGATTGGATCTGTGTAAAGATCCGGCTTCTTTATCTTTTGTACAAGTTAGCTAACTTGTAAAAAAAGGTTCTCTTGTAAGTCACAAACAAGACGATAGTGAACTCACCTCTTGGCTTAACTAAACTGGTCACTAAGGGAAGATTGGACTAAGCTTTCGTTCATCATTTGATAACGAGTGTATGAACTAGTATCGTGTTTTTTACTTGCTTTTTAGAACGGTTAGAAATTGATTATTACAGCCAAACAGAGAGACAAACTATAAAGTTTAAATTCTCTGTTGTAGACCACTGAGTCTCTACTGCAGACTACTCAAGTGGTCTGCATAGAATAGTTAACTTGAGTCTCTACTGCAGCTATTCAAGCAGTTTGGAGAGAACAAATTAACTTCAAAGAACTTTAATCCGCTGCATAAACTCAAATAATTTTTTAATCAACCTATTTACCTCCTCTCCCCTCTAGGTTGAATCTTGGACCTAACAGTATGTATGGTCAGTCAGTATTGATGTCTTGTATCTTTTCATCTATGCAATCCAAGTATACAAGTATCCTCAGCTTCCAGTGATTGAACTTGTCGAACGAATATGTTGGTGGCTCTCCGCTGTTGGGAGACTTAGGTACCTTTAGTGAAGCCATATTTTTCTTTGCAAAAACAACTGTTAGTAACTTCTTTGCAGATTAAAAAAATGACTTTTTCTTTCCAAAACTGTTAGGTTTAGAAAGCAAGGCTCTGATATCAATTGTTAGGTTCAAAGATTCAACCTAGAGGGGGGTGAATAGGTTGATTCAAAATATTTTCTTTTATGCAGCGGATTTAACAACTTTGAACCTACTGTCCTATGCACACTACTGAGGTAGTCTGTAGCAGAGACTTAACCTTTATAAGTTTGTCTCTGTTTGGCTGTAATAATTAACGTTTAACAGTTTTAAATATATCAAGCAATGAAAGCAGCTAAAGAACACAATATTTATACTGGTTTAGACACTCGTTATCAATTGATAAACGAGAGCTTAGTTCAGTCTTCTCTTGGTGACAAGTTTAGTCAAGCCATCAGATGAGTTCACTATCTTGTTGTTTGTGGCTTCTAAGACAACCTCTTTTTATAAGCTAGCTAACTTGTACAAACGATTAAAAACATAGATCTTTGCACAAATCTAACAACCGAACTCTGCTGCAAGTTTTCTTTTTTTCCCGCAGACTAGTGAACTCTTTTCAGTGTTTTTCTCGATTCAGTTCACTTGAGTAATCTTTGAATTTCTAATTGCTTTGTACGCTTTCCTTTTAATCACTCATCCAACAGCCTTACTCACTAAGGCTCAACAATCCCCTTTTATAAGTTGAGGGAATGAAACCAATGACTTTGTATAATATCTGATGTGATAGCTTATCACATGTGAGTCTCAATTGATATTGACAGCTCACCTACTTCAGATTCTCGTACTGTCACATTTTGAACCTCAGACTTTTGACCCAAACCTCAACAATCATCTTTACTGCACTCAGTCTAGTGCATCTTACTCTGCATTCAGTACTGTGAGACCTCATTTATACCAGTCCCTGCTGTAACCACGTCTGTAACCAGATATGCTACACTTTATCTGTGGCCCACACGATGCTCCTCATCTGTAATTGTCTTCTCTCCAGCATGTGACCTACACTACAACTACCTACTTGATTTCTAGTCTAAGCACACTAACAACATCATGACTAATACTTGATGTCTTATATTCTTTTATCTATTGAGTCAAGATGTGCAACCATCCTCAGCTTCCAATAATTGAACTTATGAAACGAACATGTTGGTGGCTCTCCGCTGTTGGGACATTTAGGCAGCTTTGGTGGAGCCATATTCTCTTAGCAAAAATAAACGGTTAGTAAATTCTTTGCAGATTAAAAGAATGACCTTTTCTTTCCAAAAATTGTTAGGTTTGGAAAGTCAGGCTCTGATATCAATTGTTAGTTCCAAGATTCTATCTAGAGGGGGTGAATAGATTGATTCAAAAAATTTTGAATTTATGTAGCGAATTTAACTTCTTTGAAGTTAACTGTTTTATGTAGACTACTCAGATAGTCTGCAGTAGAGACTTCAAACTTTATAAGTTTGTGTCTGTTTGACTGTGAAGATCAGTTTCTAACAGTTCTAAAATGAAAGCAAGTAAAGAACACAATATTTATACTGGTTCAGAAACTCTTTATCAATTGATAAACGAAAACTTAGTCGAGTCTTCCCTTGATGACTAGTTTATTCATACCAAGAGGTTAGCTCACTATCTTCTTGTTTGTGGCTTACAAGATAACCTCTTTTTACAAGTTTGCTAACTTGTACAAAAAATGAAGAACTCAGATCTTTGCTCAGATTCAATCGCCTGGACTCTGCTATAAGTTTTTGTTCTTCTCTGTAGACTAGTGAACTCTTCTTGAGTATTCTTCACAATTCAGCTCACTTGAGTAATATTTGAATCTCTGATTATTTTTGCACATTTGCTTTTCAATCACTCATTCAACAACCTTACTCTCTGAATTTCAACGATCCCCCTTTATAAGCTTAGGAAATGAACCCGTGACCATGCATAGTATCTGATGTGATAGCTTGTCACATATGTGTCCCAACTGATGTTAACAGCTCACCTACTTCATATTCTCATACTATCATATTCTGTACCTCAAATCTTCGTTTAACCGACCTCAGACCTTTAACCCAAATCCCGACAACCATCTCAGTTGCACTTCAGTCTGTTGTAACCTCAGTCTGTACCCAGTACTGTGAGACGTAGTCTGCATCCAGTTCCCTGCTGCAACCTTAGTCTGCACCCAGATCTGATACACTTCATGCATTGCTATATTGGTCCTCGTTTGTAAGTCCAGTCCTAGTTGGTGAAGTATTTAAAGGTCTTTTGTTGCCCATGTATGCCTTATCTGTTTAGCCAAAATCTTCTGTAGTAGTCTGCATCTGGTGGCTAACACGATACTCCTCATCTGCAACCGTCTGTTCTTTAGCATCCGATCTAAACTACAATTACCTACTTGATTTCTAGCCTAAGCACACTAACAACATCATGGTTAATACTCCTAAGTTTTGTTCATCAATTTCTATACAATTGAAGAGATTGCATATTCTTATCACCACATTCTCCACCGCAATAGCTATTTTAGGATTAGGTAGATTGTCTTAATAATGCATTTCATGTATAGGTTCAGAGACTATGAATAATCTGGGGTTGGGGATGTTTTCTACCAAGTTCCTTAGGGAGTCTGTCATTGGATTGAGTCAGTTATCTTGAGTTAGTTTATATTTTCATGTTGAGTCATTTCTATATGTTCTATGTGTGTTATTTCTACCTTCAGATCAATCTATGTATTTTCATCTTTATTAGTGAATTTGGTCCTTGTGCATTGTCTATTCTTATGCATATAATTGATCATGGAATGAAAAACAAATATGAATAAGCTTAATCGATGAACCAATGCATAAAACTTCTTTTATCCCTAGTATTTGACTATTAAATCATAAATTTAGGAGGGATATTCTATGTGTTGTAAAATAAAAAAACATAGATTATAACAAATTTTATAAACACAAAATGAAGGAGAAAGGGACCAAACCTGACATAGAAAACATAGATTCACAAATTTATCTTGAAAATAACAAATCATACCATCAAATTACTTCATTAATTAATTCCTCTTACATGTGATTTATCTTATGCTTTTTTTATTCTATCCATTCTCGATAAATACATGGATGTCTCTTTAGCTTCACTTTTATGATTATAATTGCTACACATATTTTTATAGAGTGATTCTATTAATCTTGTTGGAAGGGAGAAAAGTTTTTTTACTTTTATGTGTGCAGATTATTTCTTTAGAGATGTCTCAAAAGCAATATCCACTTTCACAAGAGGAGACATTCAAGGAGGTGGAAGGGAAGATGTAAAAAAACAAACAAAAATTCTCATTTGGGGCATGATCAAGATTGTTTTGAGGTTCTCCACAAGTTTGATCTTGTAAGATATCTTGTCCTTTGTTTATTTTTATTGCATATTTTTCACATTGAGGACAATGTTTTAGCTTAGGCTTAGGGAGGTGGATATCGAGTATTTGTTTCATTAAAAATTTTGCAAAATTGAAAAAAGAAAAAAAGGAAAAAAATTTGTGCTTTTGTTTTTAAACCATGGCTTGAGCATAATAAGATTATAAAGATTATTTATTGTGATTATTACCCTTGTATATGTAATTTGAGCATCATTTTTAAGGAATTTTACGTTCTATCTAACGTCATTCTATTACTTTCTTATAATATGATCCTTTCATGTGTAGATAACGTTTTAGTGGTGACTTAAACTGTGGATAGACATTTAAAAACCTCTATGTTTCTCTTTTATGCCACCTATCATTATACCCACATATTATAGGAGAGCGTGGTGTAAGGTTTTGACAAAAAAACATTTTATTTACAAACTATTCGTCTTTCATGGTGACCCTTATGCTATTTTTGGTTATTGGAGTATACTCTAGACCTATTCATCAATGAAAAAAAGGAAAAAGAAATTATCAAAGCAATTCAAAACAAGCAAAAAGCTTCAAGTGCTATATCCCTTATCTCGATAATCAAAATTACCATCTACGGATAAAAGAGGGGGCATGGTATTTAATAAGATGAACTTGAGAAAAAAAATACATATCCAAAATTAATTAGTGTGAAACACTCATATTTTTTTAATTTAATTACTTTTTTTAGGAACATTTTGTGTCATTATTTTGTGTTTTATGTTTAGTTTTTGGAACATTGGTACTGTAATTTGTTTATTTTTGTCACAGATTTGATCGAGAGAGAATGTTTTGCACAAGTTATAAAAAACGATCAAAGTGTGAAGTCTCCTTCATGAAATGTTTCAACGAATTATAAAAACTTGGAGGCAAAACGATGCTATTAGCTATTGTTTTTTAAGCTTAAAGACGTTTTGGAGATGTATTAAAGGTGTCCTATGACCGTCACGGATGTGACAAGCTTGTCACGGGCGTGATGGATACCTTGGAGGAAAGCTGTGCAGATCACGACCGTCACGGGCATGACAGGACCTGTCACGGACGCGACGTGAAGGTCCTTGCAATATATTTAACCCGCAATTTAGATTTTTTGTCATATATCTTTCTGTTACTTGTTTTCCTTTAAATAAGGACGTTATATCTACGATATGGATGTAACTTTATCAGCTTTTTGATATATCTTAGGCCTAAAAAACGTAGGGTTTCTCATACACTTTCTACTTTGCTTACGTATTTCTGGAGTTATAATTCAATTGGAGATTCAAGCACTACTCTTATTGTTCTTCAATAAAGTATAGACCTTTATCTTTCTATTTTGATGATGTCTCCATTACTTGTTATTTCAATCATGTATGTATTGTTTAATTCAATCATGAGTGAGTAGATCTTTGGAAGGAGACTTAATAATGAAGTTCTAGTAAAAAGATTATAAGATTATGAACTTAACTTGTTGAAACCAGATTTGTTTATTTTATGATTGCTGTAAAAGGTTTGAATTTTATCTAATTAACAACTAATACAACTTGGATTGATCACCTAGGTTATGCTAGAATGTTAGTTATGCTAATGACACACTCTCATTTGATCATATTAGTAGTATCTAATCAAAATGATACATTTTCTTTTGGTCATGAATTGATTAAAACCTTTTACATGTGAATTGATAAAAAATATCTTTTTCTATTGATTCATGTTTGATTTGTTTCTTATTTGATGCAACCTTATTTAGTTTGGCATATACATTCTCTTTTGGTATGTTGGATCAATTTGGTTAGATTGATTATATATTCTCATTTGATAATCAACAATTTAGAGAACGTGATATATGAGACCCTTATTTTACAATCAAACCAATTATAGAACAAATCAACTTATTAATCACATCAAATTGTTATCAATTATTAATCCCGTATGTCAAAATGGATTTATGAAATTTCCTACACTTTAATCCAACAGTTTACAACCACACTACAAATACAAAGGTTAGTAATTTAATTGATTTCTTAGTTCTTATTATTTAAACTTAACTTCTTTATATCGAAACACCCCCCTCCCCCCACCACTTACTTCACAATTATAGGTAAGATTATATTAATAATTGGTTTAAATAATTTAAACAATCGTTTTTATAGGATCGATTCATACTTTTGTTACTACATTAATTTAATTAATTTAATATGTCAGACGACAGTCATATCAATTATATTATAACAATACCTATTTTTGGAACACTTCAAAACATTTAAAATCATAGCAATTTTTTTTCGAAGCCAATTTCATAGTTTTTGCAACTCTAACGCTAACTAGTGGTTTATTGATCCTAAAGAATGAAAAACTCGATTCTCTTTAAAAGAAGGATGTTGAAGAACGGAAAAAAAATAAAAATGGTGATAGCCTTTATTCCTTTTTTTCTGATTGAGTTTACCAAACAATGACTTCACATGATAAGAGCACTCTCGTATTCGATCAACCATGTTTAAGTATTAGTTCAACCAGAATAAAAGATTAGATCAACCATAATGTAGTATAGTACAACCAAATCGTCCTTTTTCCATAAAGTCACAAACACAAAAGAAAAACATACATCTTCCCGGATGTTTTCATTTATGATGAGCTCCCTTCTCTCTTTCTCCCATTTCATTCTCATTCTCTGTAGCTGCCCTCCCTTTTCTCTCTATAACCGAGAAAAATTCCATCAACGCACCCTCTGTTCCTCTCTCATTTTCTTACAACAATCTCATCACACACCTCAACGTGTTGAAATAAATCGAACAATAACAAATATCACCAGTGTCGAAAAAGGAAAAAACAAAAAAACAAAGAAACTTTGAAGGTGATTTCTCGTTTACCCTATTCACAAAAATGGATCTTTTGCCGATTTCACGATCTGGGTCATGTTGATTTTCGTGTTTTTTTTATATGGGTTTGGTTGGGATTTTGTTCCCATATTGATGCAATGCGGGAGTTTCCAGGAAATTGATTAGGGCTTGTGGGTAGCTGCTGTTTTGTTCTTGATTGGCTTTGATTTGGGGTTTTGATTTTGATTCTTGTTTTCTGCATTACAATGCAGAATTTTTGGTAGAGTTGTTCCTCGCGAATTTGTTGAATTCTCAATAGTGTTTTTTTGGTGAGGAATTGGTTATGTTAGCTCATTGGCACGAGAGGAAAAGCTGAGTTTTTGTTCCTGGTTTTTGGTAGTGTTGGTATGTGTGAACCAACTTGTTAGAGTTTTTGCCTTCTTTTATCTATTTGTGTATTTTCTATTGTCTAAGTACCAAGTTTTTATTCTTTGAAAAAAGAGATGTGCTTTGAGTACTCCATTTAGTTATTCTTAGAAGATGGTATGTAAATTCATATTGTTGAGGAACACATTCTGAGTTTATCTTATTTTTTTCAGACCTACATTCAGAATTCAGAATTTGGAAAGTTGTTGAATGAGCTACCAAATTTTCAAGTAGGATTTTTTGGTTCTTGCACATTTGGTGGTCAAAGTTCAAGTTGAGCTTTTTAGGCATCAAAGTTTTGCCAACTAGTAGTTTATTGGGTTAGAAATCAGAAGCTGGTATGAGGAGAAGATCAACAGGGTGCCAATGAAAGGTGTTAGCTTTGTTCCTTTGAACACGGAGAGGAAATGGGCGTTCCATCTTGTGATTGCATCACTCATTTGCATCTTTCTAGTCGCCACTTCGCTCAACTTGGGCATATTTTCTTCATTGCCAACGATCAATTCGCTCTTCTTCTCTCGATTTTCCACCAAGAGAGCAGATCCTGCGTTCGTTGAGCAAGGGTTATCTCGACCTCTAGGCCCTCCAGCCGACCCGCCTCTCCCTCGATTCGCTTATTTGATCTCTGGATCGAAAGGTGATTTGGAGAAACTCTGGAGGACTCTGCAATCATTGTATCATCCGCTGAATCAGTATGTTGCTCATTTGGACTTGGAGTCTAGTCTCGAGGAGAGATTAGAACTTGCTTCTCGGGTGGAGAGGGAACCGATTTTCTCGAAGTTGGGGAATGTTTACGTTATAAAAAAGGCTAATATGGTGACTTATACGGGACCAACCATGGCATCTAATACGCTACATGCCTGTGCGATTCTTCTGAAAAGAAGCCAAGAGTGGGACTGGTTCATAAATCTTAGTGCGTCCAATTATCCTCTTGTCACACAAGACGGTATGTTTTTTTCTCATCAATTTTGGCTATCTATATTGTATATGAACTCTGAATATGAACTCTGAGAAAGTTGGTTGATTGAGCCTTTGCTGAAATTGCAGATCTTATATACACATTCTCGAAGTTGAATCGCAGTCTGAATTTTATAGAGCACGCGAGCAACTTAGACTGGAAGGAGTAAACTTTCTTTGTCTCGACCTTTTTGTCGCTTTCTAGAAAATCTGGATGATAAGTGTTGCTGAGATTTCCCTTTGTTTTTCAGGGGACAAAGGGCAATGCCATTGATTATAGATCCTGGTCTATATTCAACGACAAAGTCTGATATTTTTTTCGTTGAACCCAAGAGATCTTTGCCGACAGCATTAAGTTGTTCACTGGTTAGTTCTTAGACTTCACCATGTGATAAATCTATGATCAAACTTGTGGCCGTGAGTCTCTTTGCATGGTGCTTTAAACTTGAATGAGTCGAATCCCCTTAAACAATCTATGAGGAATCGAGTATTGTTGGATTAGGTTAATGACTATTTGATGATTGAATCATGTTGGTCTTAGAATTTGGTTATTGCTCATCAGGCTCTCCTTCCTCTTGGTTACGTAAGGTTGTCTTCTTACCTCGCATGTCCGTTCGATGATCCAAATGAATTTACTTATTGGCAACAATACTTCATATCTCATGGTCAGCAAATGAGATTGTCTGGAGACTAAAAGCACAGCAAAACTCCATTCCTACAGTGTCCTTTCACCCGAATGTGCACAGCGTGTAGTGTGATGTGCACTGACCTGTTTCTAGTCATCTCCGCTCTGATACCATGAAATTGATCCTGTATATTATAAGCTTGAATTATGGATAGGATGACTTAGAATGATCTAATATCTCAGCAGTTGGTGTAGCTGTTCATCAGGCCTCTGGTCCAGCAATTCTACTGATCTGTAAAAACTATTTTGCGAGGAAAGGGAAGGAAAGGTAGCGTGAATGACGACCCTAAAGTCGATGATCCAAACTATATTTTTTGAGAATCAAATTGCAGGATAAACTAAATTTCATTGTTGTCAGGTCTGTGGAATGCAGAGGCTATCAACAAAACATGCTTTGGTACTCTAGACTATTTAATTTTTCCTGACCAATCCATTTTTTTTCGTTCTTGTTCTGAAACTTCGTGGGCATGATTTACAAAATTACAGTATCATATCTTACGTTAATTGTTCCAATTTCACTTTAGGAATAACTTTAGAGGCATCACCTGGTGCAATTGTACTGCTGTAACCACATAAGCGAACTAAATGGGAGAAGCAGGATTCCAATTGATGATGATATACTCGAGTCACTTTACTCCGATATCATGAATGGGAATTTACTCTATCCACACATCACATGCCTTGAGTGATAGGTGTCGAATCCTCCAAAAATAATTACCCTCTCTAACTACTTGTGTATAGCGATGAGCGGGATCGTATCCACAGGGAATGGGTTAGATTTACTTCACAATGAATGTAACAAGGGGGTTTTGTTTGAGATTGATTACTGTACTAATTGAAAAACAATTCAATGCAAGAATGTGAAATAACAAAGATGAGAATCAAAATGTGAAGAAGAGTCTAGTTGAAGATATTATCTCTATTTTGACTCAAGTATTGATCATCGGTCCATGAATAATTCATATGCTCAAGAATAAATTGGTATAGTTGT
>LIEC01007616.1:0-64952 GCA_001925005.1 Drosera capensis
CACCTCGGCGACCACACACCTTGAGGGGGATACTTCCTGATGCCTTAATTCAACTTCATGCCTCAAGTACCAATTGGCATGCCCGTCTCCGCGACCACACACCTTGGGGGGATACTTCCTGATGCCTTGATTCAACTTCTAGCCATCAAAACCAAACAGCAGAAAAACAGAACAGAATATGCTCGTAGGTAGAACGAAAGTACCAACTGGCATGCCCGCCTCCGCGGCCACACACCTATATTATATTGACCAGAATATAATCTCTTACCGTTACTATTTAATGAAAAAGATTTCGATCCGCTGAGGAGCAATGTATTGCTGATGTCCTGCTCATTTTAGAGGGAACTAGTTACAGGGGAGAGCTAAAGTGTTTAGCTAGAAAAATACATTTATTTAACTAAGTGATCCCCAAGCTATACTGTAAAGTTAGGTGTGAAAAAAGCACTTGCGGCCGAGTATTAGTTTAGATTCTACAACAAGTGTCAAGTATAGAAGGCTACTGTTTTCAGCATGAAGCATATGCCGATGCGTTTGGATGTCTGTACGACACTTACCGTCTTGTATGTACACAATTTAGAGTTAGGTCGACCGATACTAGTAAGAACCTGATGTGCTGATTGAGCAGCACAACTGCACATACACGTCCTAAATAACAAGTGGAATCGCTCTCAGCCCGAATTGGACGGATCCTCGATCAGGCAGGTTACTTCTAAATTAAGTAAATGCACAAGATTAATTGTGGTTGTTAGGAAAGTTGAAAATACGACTTAAGTGGAAAAAAACTACTTGCATAAGAAGTAAGAATATCGTAGGAGCTAGAGCCGTTATTTAGTTAGTGCAACTGACTGCAGGCGCTTCTGACCTATATGATTCAGTGTCACTGCAATTTAACATTAATAAATAAGAGTAAGATATAATGGGCCGGAAAAACCAATGTTGTCTAAGCTCGAGCTCGAACACACAGTAGAAATGAAATAGTAGCAATCAGAACAATGAGCTCGTTTGGTGGTGATGGCCATGTGTTGCCCATAGAATATGGCCACGAGATAAATAAAATGCACCAGGTTAAAGGCCAACAAAAACAGGAGAAGATGGACTTGAACCACACCAGATCTATACTCCGGTATTCTGCCCCTAATTTGTTGATAATTTGTTGAGCCTCCAATAACACCCATCTTCTTCATCGACACATTGAACTCAAGACCTGCTTAAGGGAAAACCAAGCTCCAAATCACTTGGTTTTGGATTATTGGTAGTATAGTTAGACGAAGTATGCAAAGTTGACTTTGAGGATCCAAAGCATTTTCGATAGTACAAGGTCAGTATCAAAACAAAAATCTTAATAGTTGTAGGTGAGCAGACATAAATTGAAAATAAGGAAACTAAAAAAGAACCTACTAAAACAACTATAAATTTGTTGTATGAACTATGAATCGGTTGAGTACCGAGCTATTTTGTGGTGGTAAGACCGTCAGCGAAAACTGGTTTAAAAGGCCTTCCAAATTTGCGGGCTATTCAATTGACCAAAAGGAAACCCTTCGGGATTTTCTTTTAAGAAATTATGTAATACAGAGACCAAGAGTGAAACTCTTGTGGAACAGCCAAAAAAATGCCCAGCATTGAAGTTCATATAAACTCCAGAGAAACAATCAAACCATCTTCCCCAACAAAAAATGACACATAAATCATACCGGTTTTGTTTCATGGAAAAAATCCCTTCTCCTCCATCCCGTCCCACACTTCCTGAACCCTATCAAATCTACCCACTCTAATCAACATATTGTAAGTATGCCGATCAGGCATGCATTTTTCCTTCTCCATCTTAGAAACCAAACGTAGAGCTCTATTCACTTCGCAATGCTGACATTGAAAAGCGAGGATCGTGTTATAATTCCACACATCCGGACTAACTCCCATCGCGATCATCTCATCAAGAACCAAATAAGCCTCCTTCACCTTCTCATCCATACACAACTTCTTCACCATACAATTATAAGTATACACATTCGGCACAAGCTCATACCTCCTCATCCTATCCAACACCCTGAACGCCGAATGAACGTCATCTCCCTCACAATAAGCACGAATAAACAAACCATAAGTACCCGCATCCGGCTTCACTTCCTTGCTCCCCATTTCCCTAAACAAGCTATACGCCTCGTCCACGAATCCTCCCTTGCGCAACGCCTCCAAGAAACAATTATATGCTCCCACATCCACATCACACCCTCCCGTCCCCATCATCTCCTCGAACACCCTCCTCGCTGCACCCACATCACCAACCTCCTCCCACCCCCGAATCAAAATAATCCAACTCTTAACCCCAACCTCAATTCCTTCCCCCACCTCCTCCTTCCTAACCCGATCGAACAATGCTTGTGCTTCCTTCACAAACCTCCTCTTACACAACAAATACAACAAATAATCAAAATTATCCACATTGGGCCTCATTCCATACTCCCTCATCCTATCAAAAGCCCTAACCGCCTCCTTGGGCATCCCCGCCCTAGAATACTCCCTAAACACAACCCGAAACACACCCGAATTCAACCCGACTGCCTCGCAGTCCCTCATCTCCGTCACTAAGTCCCACATTAAGGGGAACTGTTCGTTGCAGCCGAGAATACTGACGAGTATACTGCAGTTTCCGAGGGAGGGTTGGAAGGCAGGGGAGTGATGTTTGGCGAGGGAGAAGAGGTTGAGGGAAGGGAAAGGGAGGGATCTGGTGCGTTTGAGGATTTGGGAGAGGAGACCCGGGGTTAGGGCTTGGAGGAATGGGGTGATTTGGTGGGTGATGTCGTTGTGTGGGGAGCGGTTGTCGCTTAGGATTCGGCAGGCAGATTGAGTTCATGTATTCGCCTAGGGTGTGGTCGGCGGCAGTGGCGAGGGGGCGGCGGAGGAGGAGATGGTAGAGGTGGCCGGTGGTGTTCCCGACGGCGGCTCTCATGGCCATTTGGAGCACAGGCCGCCGTTTGACCGGACGTTCGCTACAAAGGATATCAATTAATGTCATGGAATAATTAAACATTATTTCATGCATAATAACGAAACTCATTATACGATCATTGTGAGACACAGAGAGGAAGTAGAACAGACGATATGACTTCATTTTATATAGGAAATTAAATGATTTATATGGCGTTTATGACGATAAAACATGTGGCTTTATTCCCTTCGTGGTATTCACCTTATGATTTATGAACTTACCACCGTGAGGGATACAATTTATGCGGTAACCAGAAAGGTGCTTCAAGCTTCTAGGGCAGGATCTTCGACTATATATCAACACCAGGGCCAAGTATGCCAAGGAAAGAATAATACTAGTAAATGATACAAGGATCTTGATCATTATGTTCCAGTCCAGAAACACTGATCAAAACAATGTCTACAGTTTAGTAAACAGCAGAAGACAATGTCTATAACCACTCTTTAGCAAGAAGCAGTTCTTCCATCAGGATCAAAAATTGGATAATGTTCACTGTCCCGATAAAACGCGGAACAGATTACAAGTCCTCATACAACAATAAGCACTTAGATCCCCTATTAGCACAGCGAAACAAGCAGCCCCACATCAAGGAACATGATAACATGGTGGTGTACTCATTAGGATGCATCAGCATTGTGCCATCCCCTCGAGCAAGGTGGTATCGCAATGAACTCGTCGAATTCCTTCACATGGATGTCGCAGCATTTCCACTGCAAAAAACATGAGAAACAACATTAGCAAGCAAAGACAAAGATAAAGATCAAATCGCAGTGGATATGGAATAGAGAGCTTACTCCTCGAAGTCTGTCTCGGAAAACTGCAGGGCCTGGGTGATAGGTACAAGCAGACTCATGATTATCTATCTCCTTGAATGTTTTTCCACAGCCCTTGTTTCTGCATATCTGGGGTGTGTTTATGTCAACTATTTTCTTAGGCGGCGCAGAAGTACCCACATCCCCTTCAGCAGCAGGTGAGGCAGCTGGATTTGATGCTTTTTTACTGATCTCTTTTGATTGTGATCCTGGAGAAACAAAATGGACTGTTCAGTTGCACACATAAAATAGATAGAGAACTATTATTTTTCAGAAGATAGCTCCCAAAAGGCAGTATTGATGGCATTGGATAGATTTTAATCGAAGAAAAAATAAAAAATAAATAAAAGAACAGGCTTATACTCATGACTGCCAATATTTGAGAAACTAGAGGGGAAGAAACTTGATGGAAGTAATTTTTATGGCCGATCTCAAAGCACTGACACTGTAGACGCTACATTTTATGCAATCTCATAAAGCTGCGGCTAATCACCACTGGGCCAATTACTCGGGGACTATTTGAAGCGACTGGGTTTCATCACGGATTGATCCTAAATCGGACTCTGAGTTCGTGAACCTAAAACTCAAATAAGTAGCAACAGATGGAGCCAAGGAGGATAGAGAACTCATGAGACAAATATAAAGAGGACTAGTAATACCATGGTCTGAGCAGAAAAACCCTTGCCGGCACCGAGCACAGGCATCTTTTGATGATGCAACTTCAGGTGAAGCCTTGACGGGAACTGGAGCAGGCATTAAGTTGCTTGATCTGAGGGCAGGCTTTTCTGACACTGGTTTCTCAGTTGTGTGCTTTCCGGACTTGCATCTAAAAAGCAAAGATATAGAAATGAGAACTTTGGATGAGCTGAAGCACATTTAATAAACATGTAGATAGCTCTGCTAATGCTAACAGCTGTTGGGGTGCCCTCTAAATATTCTTATGGATTCAAAAAGAGTAATTCAACCCAAGTAAAAATAAGAGCAGCATGCACAGATGACAGAACAACATGACATCTGGTAATACAAACCAAATAAAATTTATGGATAAAACCCCGCCCACAGGCCCCATACAACTTCCCAAGTTATCTAATTTGTAAAATGGGACAAGATAAAATAAAATTCTAGAGATGAAAGTTAGAATATTTGAAGATATAACCTCTTGCTTCTGAGACACTGATCGACATACTAGAACAAAAACTATGAAACTAAAGAAAGGAATATAACTCTTAAAAAATATGATGAAAGCGTTTACCCTGGAATTTGCAGAAATAAATTAAAATCATGACTTCTTTTCTTGCAACAAGTCCACTCTTTTGTTCCATCATGAAATACCGGCTGCCAAGTAAAAGCATGAAAGAAATGTAAGTAAGAATGCCATCACACAATTTCTACACAAAATATTAATCGTGGATAGCAAAAAAGGTGGGAGAAAAGTGTTCGTACTGCCTGGTGAATGAAAGCAGAGGAATTAGCCATCGCATCCAGTGGAGCCACATGCAAAGAAAGAGAAATATAAGTGATACATATTTACGGGGAAAAAAAAGTCACAGATCTAGCTAACGTAATTAAATTCAATGAATAAATCACCATATCATAAACATAAAAGAATATCCACAATGGATGTGATTGATAATCACATAGACAGTAAAAAAAATTGCTTTTCTTAACAAGATCTCAAGTCCCCAAGTATACCTCTAGCAGATGTTAAAAGCCATGAATTCATTGAAGGATAGTATTGGGAAAAAGTCCAGCAGGATTTATTGTGTGATTTTCAGTCTAAATAGGACATGGAAGAAGTAACTGTAGCTTTCTCAATCAGACCATTATCATTCCATGGATTCGCAAGAACATCTTCACAACAGACAAGCTTGGCAAGAGAAGAAGTAGCACAAGAAGCACAGGAGAAGGTTTTTGCTCCTAATTACAGATTTCAAAGGAGAACCTTCAGTCAAGCAGGATAATCACCAAGGTACCAACATAACAAACTATGCTATCTGGTCCAAGATTAGTTAGCAAACTATAAAACTTTCCAACAAGAAACACATGTGAACTGACCCAATTATTAACCCAAAAATTTAAGGGGATAGATTATTGACAATTCACATATATATTCTACTCTTATTTTTTCTTCATCGTCGATGTGAGTAAATCTATTTACATATATCTTCAACAGAAACATTGGCAAGAGCCGCTGCAGTCCATGTCAATGTTGTCAAAAGCCCTAGAGAATTCATGGCAGTTTAGCCAACACCGCACTTACAAGGCAGCTACAAAGGACAACACAACGAGTAAATAGTTGAACTGCTAAAATGTACTAGGCACGAAGATGAAGCAACAAGGAGAATCCTTCATTAGACAATTGCAACTATCCATAGCAACCGAAAACCATGGCTCGATGCTAGATTTCGAGGCGAATCCAACTACACTTTGTGACATTACTGCACACCAACACACCACCTAGGAGGACGCTCATTCGCTCAAGATCATTATTTAGAACACTGGTCCAGACATATTCATGTCCCTCCACAATTTTACTGTACTTGACTCTCCCCTTTCTTTCGTTTTAACTTCTCCAATCGAGATAGAATGTAAAATTCCTTATTCTAAACACGCTAGAAAGTGGACGTCTGCATGTGGATACGCTGGTGAATTTCCGCTATCCTGAGACTGAGAGCAGTCAGACCGATGACAGTGATCAGAAGCAGAAGACCGATGATCCCCCAATTACACAAATAAAATCAACCACAAAATCAATCCAACGCCAACTCGATTCATGAAACACGACCAATCCATAACACAATCAAGTTCTGAATCTAACGATTGAGCAAGCAAAGGGATTTTGAGTGGAGCGGAAGATTACCGAATCGTGGTAAGTGCAGGAACCTTCGGGATTATCGTCTTCGGTGAAAACGGCGTCGCATCCGATCCTCTGGCACCGCAGCTCCTCCTTCACCGTCTCCTCCGCCATTGAAGAAAATATCTCTGCCTCTTCTCTTCTCTTCGTCTATTCTGTCCACTCTTCCTCGTACTTGTTCGGAGATCTGCGTCGTCTTTGCCTTGATTGTTTTGTCCGTCCGCGTGGGGGGACATATAAATTGAGAAAAGTGGACTTTGTAAAGTCTAGCACTTTCTATCCATGTGATCTATTCTTTATTATTGAGAAAAACTGTGGTGATAGATGAGAATCGTTTGTATGGGTCATTAATCTATCTATTTGCTTATCTTATTCTAAGTTTATTTGATTTGATATTTTGTGTTAAGTCTTAACTTAGTATTCCTTGTTTATTTGTATTGTTTTATAAATCCGAAATGTTCCAAAACTTTTATAATATTTTCACATATAAACAATATTATGTGATTAGAATTTAAAATATATATAAACATATTATGTAATTAAAAATTAAAATTAAAAAAAAATATAAAATGATTGTTATAAAATATAAGGACAAAGAAAGTTCTTATTATTGAACCCTTTATAGATACTTATTATTTTGCACATACCAGATTTCTTTTCAAAACTTGCACATACCATGAACTTCATCCTATCAGTGTCCAGTGACAATAAAACACTGTAGTCCCAAACCACAGCAGGCAAAACTCACACCGAGTTGAACTTATGATCATGTATTTCAAGTTTTGCTGAACAAATAACTGCTCACTTACATCGAATACAACATAAAATCTGGTTCCACGTAAATGTTTTCACTCGGAGATCGACAATGTTCGTACATAAATTCTCAATACTACATGCCACAAATAATTCAAGTCAAAACTAATACAAGAATAATACTAATACAAGAATAATGATCACGATGACCTACTGTAGCATCAAAATTGATATCTATCGATCTTCATCGTCATCGCAAAATTGTCAGCTGCCGTTGATTTGCAGCTTAACCTATATGACCATCCTCTAGTAACGGCCACGTCCTCTTCCTCTTCCTCTACCTCTACCTCTACCTCTGGAATCGTTGGAGAACCTGTTGTTGCCTCTCGATTGAAACTTTCCACTATTGCTGCTCCAGTTACCACGGCCATACCTTGGTCCATTAGAAGCTTCCCGTTCTTGCAAACGAGGCAATGATTTCACCACCCCCAAGGTCACATCAGCCACATTTTCTTGACCTGTCACCAAAAAAAAAAAAAAATATCAGAGTGAACCTAGATTAACACCGTCCAAGAGAAATTCGATCTAGAGCACACGTTGAGAGAGAGAGAGAGAAGGTTAAGTACCAGCAAGGTATACGTCGAGATCCTCGGCCACCACATCAAAGACAGCACCGTTTCCATCAGCAGTGAGTGTGAGACCCTTCACTGCTTCAACCTTCTCCTCGGGCAGAAACCTCCTCAATAAATTGAACGCAAAGCTGACACATGAAAAAAGACAAATCATTCATACCATTCTAAACGTAGCTGACTATCTACAAGCTTATAAACAAGTGAATTGGCCAGTTTCACTTCATTAGATGTCCAAGACACCAACAAACAACAATATCAAGAGCAAACATGTGAAGCAAACACAGGCCTCATAATCTTACGTTGGCGCATACATAGGTCTTTGAGACTCGAGGAGCAGCGTCACATGATTCTCCATAGAAGTGAGAAGTGATCTCTCCTTTATATCAGAGTAACCCTGCATAGTAGATATCCACAACACAAAGGTCACGATGAATTAACCTGGCAAAGTACACAATCACCACGTTTAGCAAAGCAAACAAGAAAGACTTACAGAAGCCTTAGCAAGTGCCTTGGCAAGTATTTCAACAGCAGATCGGCCACTATTTTTCAAGAGCTCTTCAGCAGCAGACTTAAAAGCAGGGATGACACTGCAGTTTTCAAGTACGTTAGAAACTCAAGAAATACCCAAAGTGACATCAGCTTACAACCATATATGAGCAACAGTACCTGTCAGAAATTTGAGAGATTGTTTCTGCTGCTTCTTCACCAGCTGCTTTTGCGACATCAGCTGGCTGAGGTGCAGCTAGGTGTTCAAACTTCACACCAGATTCTCTTTCGATCCTCGAGACATTACTCTTTCGTGGATCAAAAAGCATCACAGCAACACCAGTTTTACCTAAAAGCAAGTCACATGGCCACATGAAGGGAATCAAAATCACAATTAGGGCTCGTTTGGCTGGGCTGATAGAAAATGCTTATATGTGCTCTATGTGATAGTGATGAATTGTAGTTTATAATAATTTTTTAATAAGTAATTTGATGTTTGGTAAAATAACAGCTTTAACAAAGACAGATTTGACTTCTCCGTTAGAAAGAAAAGCAGTTTCAAATGACTTGTGACTTTTACAGTTATAGGATGTGCCAACACTCTCCACACATCACTTAAACTGCTTAAAGCACATTTTGACCAACTTAAAGCTTGGCAAAACAGCCCCTTAATAGTTCAACATTGCGCGGATGACTAAGATGTCAATTACCTGCTCTCCCTGTACGTCCAGAGCGATGAATGTATGCTTCCACATCACGGGGAGGCTCACACTGAGAATGGGGGTAAACAAGCATTTAGATTAACAACCTCTACCAAATCTACATTCTTCTACAATGGCATCAACTCAGATCAAGTGAAAATGAACCTGTATAATTAACATCACATCATCGATGTCCAGCCCCCTTGCTGCCACATTTGTTGCGACCAAGGTCATAAATTTGCCAGATTTAAATCCAGCAATAGTCATCTGCAAGGTTATGTTCACGTTTACCATAAATGAACCTAATGCGTAAAAAATATAGAATCAAGTAACAAAGACCATATTGACTATTATGGGTCATGTCACATATGCAGCACCATAATTTGACTCTCAATCATAAAAGATTATTATCTGAACACACAGAAAGAAAGGCAACCGGACCTAGGAATTGGGTAGAGAGTCAACAATTATGAGACTTACATCACGTTGGGCCTGCTGTATATCTCCATGTAAAGGCATTGCTCCCGGCAATAAGGTAGCAAGTTCAGAAGCAGAGTCCTTCGTCTCAGTAAAAACTATTGAGCGACCACCACTACATGGACATAAAATCAGAGTAAGTAATGATTGTGACTTGCAAATACTAATATACGAGAATAACCAACCTGCTATAGCAACGGATAATATCTGGAATAAGCCGAGCCCTAGCAGTGCTAGAACAAGGAATGACGATGTGCCGGACATCAGCACTGGCTTTCATCTTCTGACCACTGACGAGATCAACAGTTTTCTTATCAGGTTTAAGAAATCTAGAAGAGATCTGCACAGAACCAACAGGGCATGCCAGCAAGATGCTCACAAATTATGATTGCGCACAAGATATAATGAGTAATGTTTCCAGCTAAAACTAAATTCTATTGAAGTAAAGACTATTTGAAAATAACAGCTACCTCCTTGACCCAGTCTGGCAAAGTAGCACTAAAGAGAATCGTCTGAACCTTGGTTACATCTTTAACCTTGCCTGCAGCAATCATGAAAAGGTATAGAGAAGTCTGTCATTTATCATGTCATAACCCAAAAAATTTGAAAATTCTGCCACATACACTGTGACAAGCACATTCTCCCATGGAATTAAATAATAATAATACTAAATCATATCAGGCATCAATGTGACGTAATCTTCATCCACTTCAAGGGTTGAACTCAATAGAGGACTTCATACCTAATATAAGTTCAACATCTTCAACAAAACCCATTCTAAGCATCTCATCTGCCTCATCCAGGACACGGAACTGCAACGAGCTAAAGTCCATATTACCCCTATCAATGTGGTCCTGAAATAACATGTCAACAGAGATTAGCACAAAAGAAATCATTCACCAAATTACTAATGTTCACATTTCCAACCTATCAAAAATCTTGTAAAAGAATCTACCTTCACACGGCCTGGCGTCCCAACAACTATATCCACACCTCTTTTCAGTTTGATTTGCTGGCCCGGATAAGGAGTCCCACCATACAAGCAACAGCAAGTAAGTCCAACGGCTTCTCCATACACTTCAAAATCAGCAGCAACCTGTAACAAACAAGAGAAAGATAATTGCAGATCTCAAATAGATAAATGAGATAGTAACATAGCAGAATACAATCAGACAGTAACCTGAGTTGCCAATTCTCTTGTCGGAAGAAGCACTATGACACTTGGTGCCCTCCCATAACCTGTCTTCCTCAAAATTTTCGTGCGGCCATTCACCAGAGACTCCAATATTGGCAACACGAATGCAAGAGTCTTTCCCTGCAGCATCATGCCATTTTAACAAAAACTCAAGAAAGCAATTTCACATCCACTTACTTAGAATCAGATTACACAACTTACACTCAAACTTGCACTAACGCAGAAGGGATCTGAGAAACAGCTCAGCTACAAGAATTTATGAACGTTTTATACTAGTCCCAAAATAAACTCACACTACACTATAATATTCTTCTTTCAACTCCTACAATCACCTTAACCTTTAAATGAGCTTACATTTTATCTAGCAAAGCAAAATTTTACATTCCGCATCGAAGGTATTCAAACTAGTTATCTGATATATCCAAATCTTCCTACATTAAGCATTATTCGATTTTAGTAAAGCAACTGTATAACGTACAAAACCATAGATTTCATGCCACATTCGCTTGTTAAAACCCCACAAGGGGATCAAAAGTGTAATAATCAGCACCTAAACATGAACCCATCGCCTGTTCCAATCAATGATCAAAGCTCTAACCTTTTCTACTCGAAAACTACATCAGCACTAAATGTTCACAACAAATCAGTCAATCCAGAGAACAATTTTCAGGCTCCACCCAAGAACAAGTTCATACCTGCCCGGTCCGAGCCCGTCCAACCAAATCCTTCCCGTCCAAAATATGTTCAAACGTCAGCGCCTGGATCGGGAACAAAGCCTTGATCCCCTTCTTCTCCAATGCGTTCCTCAAGGGCTCCGATATCCTAAACTTCCTCAACGCATTCTCTGCCTCCTCCTCTTCCTCACTTTCCTCAATCAGCTTCACCTTCTTCTTACTCTTCACCACCATCTCCTCTTCGTCCTCCTCGATCAGCTTCGCTTTCTTGCTGCTCTTCGCCGCCTTGCTCGCCTTCTTCGCACTCGGATTCACCGGCTCCCCCAGTTCGGAGCTCGTCTCGCTCCTCTCCGACGATTCATCGTCTTCGGATGCTGCCTTGCGCTTCTTGTTTTTCTCCTTCTTTGGGAGCTTGTTCTTCTTCGATTCGGTGATGGGATCCGAATCTGTGAGGTCGGTGGAGGTGTTCTTGTTCTTCTTCATGGTGAGATTTGGGAGAGCGGCGGAGATGCAGAGCGGGAGAGGTCAGAGGAAAAAGTGAGGGAGGGGTGAAACATTTTGCTAGGGTTTTTCCTTGATATTTATGCGTGGATGGCTGGGGTGATTGGGCCCTGGGTAGATATTTCTACACGTCGCTGAATGTTAACTTTATGTATTTTGCTTTATTTAAAGTGGATACTAATCCCTCGGTCTAATTCAAACATTTTGATTATTTTAATGATATTTGGATTTATTATATCATTAATGAATGAATTTGATTTAATATTTTTTATATTAAAAAATTATAAAAAATATTATAAATTTTTTGAGGTTAAACAAATAAAAAAAAGTTGTGATGATATGAAACCAAATGAATATCAATTTTGAGTTATTTTATTCGTCCTTATAAAATAAATTAGAATATTGATAACGCACAGTAGAAAATCATAATAAAAAAAATAATGAATTCATATGTAAATTAACTCAATTATAATTAATTGTATCTATTCCAATATAAAAATTCATTATAAACCCTAATTTATAAATAAGATAAAATTCTTACATCATATAGAGATCATTATGGTTAGGTGGTTTAATGAACAATGAATACTATAAGATATCATCATTCATTGTTTGGATTAAAAAAAATAAAAAATTTACCCAAAATTATAAAAATTTGGAAAAAATAATTCTAAAATCATACACATAGAAAAATAAAGTTAAAAATATATAATTTTTTCAGACATTCAGATTGAAAAAGAAAAAAAAACAAAACGCCTAAGAATCCTGCCACCTATCGATTCATCCAACTGAAAAGAACAAAACATCTGCGGAACAAAAAAGTTAAATGTAAATTCCCAATTTTTATACATAGAATGTGATGATCACAACACATTCTTTTCAAAAATACTTTGAAGAACCATGATTTAAACCTTGTACTTATCTGTTCAATGTTTTGAGCACTAAATGATCAAACAATTAAGATGCTCAATATAGACATCAACTGTTCACAACCTAAACATGGTATAGTCATATTGGAACAATATTTTTTCTGAGTCCATATTAATAGTAGTTTTTTTTGTCAATCTCAAAAAAATTACAATCTTTCATCTTTTAATAATCCTTTAATATAAAAAAAATTAAATTAATCTTATCTGTTATAATATATCCAATATTGTTTTTCACAATTGATATAATAAACCTCATTATCATAAAAAAATAATTTTTTATTCAACAAAATTCGTATAAATTCAACACTCGTATAAAATTTCATATTAAATAAAAATTAAATAAATATAAAACGGAGGAAGCAAGTGATTAACTCCCAGACTCATCTCAAGCTCTTGAAAGGCCCTTGAAAGCTAGCACTCAACAGGGATTATTGAACCACGTAGTAAATTATCGAAAAAAAGAAGGAACTTCATAGTACTAGTAGTAAAAAACGGAAGACTATTTGGTGCACTTCCTCTATAAACAATTTACTTGTTGGGTAATAATAGAGTCGCCTATTTAAACTCCAATCTCCCAACTCTCATTCCCCGTTAGCTTCTCTTCATCACAATGTCTACAATGGAGTCATGTGCCAAGCAAAGCCATGACCCAATTCACATCCCACAAAGCACCATCAACCCACAAACCCATCATCATAACTCACCATTACAAACCAAAGTGATCAAGTTCATTGCCCTTTTGCTATCATCTTCCCTTCTATCATACCTCATTTTCCAAAACTCAAACCCCATCACCCACATTCTCCCCCTCCTCATCCTCCTCGTCCTCCTCGCGAACCACCTTGCTTGCAAACCCCAAGTCTACCTCGTCAACTTCTCGTGTTACAAACCCCCGAGCGAATGCAGAGTTCCGTTTACAACATTCGTGGAGCATGCTTTGATGTTCGGGAGTTTTAGTAAGGAGAGCGTCGAGTTCATGGCGAAGGTGCTCGAGAACTCGGGGCAAGGGCAGGAGACGTATCTCCCGCCCAGGCTGCATTGTCTCCCCCCTCGGCCTTACCAGAAGGAGTCCATCGATGAGGTTCATATGGTTCTGTTTCCTGTCATGGAGGATCTTCTTAGGAAGACGGGGTTGTCGTCGAGGGATATCGATGTTGTTATCGGTAATTGTAGCGGTTTTTGCCCTGCGCTCTCGCTCGCTTCCATCATCGTCAACAGGCAAGTGATTATAGATAGTACTCATGAGCTGAAACATGTTACCACTATTCTTAGAGTTCAGAGTTCATTGTTATGCTCTGACATGCTTATACAAAAAAACTATTGAAATTCGTATTTCAGATAAACTTGTCAGAGATCACAGTTCCATAAGAACAACCAAAATATTCACACCATACATGTTTATAACTTTCCAAACTTTTGATTTTTTACCCGTTTGATCATAAAAAATGTTACCAGGTTCAAGTTGAGGGAAGATGTAAATAGCTATAACTTATCAGGAATGGGGTGCGGTGCCAGCATGTTAGCAATAGACATGGCCCAGCACCTGCTAAGGGCCCAAAACAACTGCAACGCTGTAGTTTTAAGCAAGGAAATCCTCACCAGTGGATGGTACCCTGGAAACGAGCAAACAATGCCTGCCACTTCACTGTGTGTTCCGCATGGGAAGTGCCGCGATCTTGCTCTCCAAATATAGACTTGTTGAGTCAATACGGACTCAGAAAACGTTCACGGATCGAGGGTTTCATTCGGCTTGGAGGGATGTGGATGGCGTTACCGGTGTTACGCTTAGTAGGTATATCACGATCTTCTTCATTCTGTCGCGATTTTTATCATAATTGTTCGGTTTGGTTAGACTGCAGTGGTAATGTTTATGAGTCCACCTTATTTTTCATGATTTCATTCAATAAGGTTCAAAGATATAGTAGTGTTTATCAATAATTGTATAGGGGAAACGGCCTTTTTCTGGTTCAAAGTAACATAAAATTGTATAAATCTTGTTCTTCTTAGTTTTTTGTTAGTGACGGGAATAGCTAAAATATTATTATCGTTGTAGTGTTTTCAAGTAAGTGGTTTCCTGACTATTATTTAGACAGAGAGAGTATTAGTATCATATAGAGTATTATTGAGCTAAAATATTTATTAATGAGACAGAAAAAGCATTTGAATTATCTTGACTATTTTCATATTATTTGACAGAACTGCTCACTATATTATCATATGTTTATCTTGCAACATCAGTCATATATTTTCACTAACATATTCTAAATTCTCTTCCATTTTCCTCAACAGGGACATCCTACCAGAAGCTACTGCGACGCTGAGAATGTGCATAACAACACTAGGACTATCAATCCTACCAACGATCGGGAAACTCAGGTTCGTCCTCTCGACCATCCACATGCAATTCATCAACAAGTCTATGGACACATACACCCCGAACTTCAAGACCGTGGTGATCGACCACTTCTGTCTCCCGATCTCCGGCATGACCGTGATCAAAGAGATAGGAAAAAGGCTCAAACTGAACGAAAGAGACATGGAACCAGTAATGTCAACATTGCATAGGTTTGGGAACCAATCTTCATCTTCGTTGTGGTATGAATCGGCTTATATTGAGGCCAAGAAGAGGGTGAAAAAGGGTTACAAGGTTTGGCAAATGGGTATGGGTAGTGGGCCGAAGTGTGCTAGTGCTGTGTGGGAGTGTGTCAGGCCCATCATTGGGGAGGCCCAGTTAGGCCCATGGGCGGAGTCCGTTGACAAGTATCCTAGCTCGATCTTGAATGGAAATAAGTGAAGGGAGTTTGTGTGATGATATGACACTAATTTGTTGGGGTTGTAAACTTGTAATTGATGGAGTTTGGTGATCGTTTATCATTTACTTGATTATTGTTATCTTTTGAATTTTGATCCATATGATTTTTCGATAGAGCTCGAACAAACTATTTTTTTCAGCTTCGAAACATTTTGATTATTGGTGTAACAATATACAACTATTGATATGCCTTTGAGCATAAAACTAATGGACATTGTTGATCATTTTAAACCAGAGCTTGTAAGTATGAACTAAACCTCAAAGCATGAGGAACATTGTTCTCAAGTGAAGCAAGTGACACCTCAATGAAATATAATAAGATGATCGAAATTTTTTTTCTTATCAACACATAATTTGTATATTATTAACGATAAATTTTCTTTTTTCTTTTTTCAAATCAAACAATATTTGACATGTCATCCTCACAATTTGATCAAAATCTCTCAAAAACTAAATACTGTTCAAACGAAGCAAGTGACCCCTCAATAAAATCTAATAAGATGATTGAAATTTTTTCCAATCAACATATAATTTATATATTATTAATAATAATTTTTTTTCAAATTAAATAATATTCAACATTTCATTATATGATTTGATCAAAATCTCTCGAAAACTAAATACTTTTTAAACTTTCGATTGATTAAAACGATTCTAACTGAGGTAACTTCATTGTAACCCAAATCATGGCAGAGGAGCGATCCAAAATCAAAATCAATATGACCGTTGTCCGCCTCAGGGCACCTCTCTCGTCTACCTCAACACTAGGGTTTCGGTTCTTCATCGATCACAACTCCGGTACCACTTCTCCTCGATCGCTTTTGTATTTGAGAATTCATCAACTTGCTCCCATCGAGGTTGTGAACGATTATATCCCATCGACCCAACTCGCGGTTTCCTGTTTCGGCATGTTGTTGATTTCTAGGGTTTCGAGCCGCCGATCATCGAAAATAAGGTGCGCCGTCACCACTCGGGCTCCTCATCGAAAAACTACATCAGGTATGTTTGTTCTTCGGGTTCATCTTCAGCTTTTTGCTTCATCTCGATGTTTATGTTTTTTCCAAATTTTTTTTTTCGTCTATTTGCTCTTTTTGTCTAAGGTTTTTTCATGGAGAAATTAATACTTGTAGTAGAGTTGAAGGAGAGGTTATATGTTTTCTTCAGGTTGTGATTTCTTGAATTGGTTATTGAGAAAATAGCGCTATTAGATCCAACGCTGGTGTTTGATGATGTGGTCGGGTTTCTAGGGTTACCAATTTGATGATGCGGGTTTAGTTAGTTTGCACCTTGATCCTATCTAAATAGAGGAGATCAGTATGCCTGTTGCCTGTGGGTTGTGATTATGGGACGGCATTCAACACGTTTGGGTAGCATGGGTTGTGCAATGCGGCTCAGAAATGTGTTGTTTTAGTTAGTACTGGAAAAATCCCTGAGATTATTATTTAGACTCTTAAGGTGAAATCTGCAGCAACTCATTGGGCTTTGTTTAATTTTCTTAGGCTTTGTCGTGTTAACTTTTTATGGTTCTATGATGTTCAGCTGTTTAGAACATACCGGAGTATCTTTAGACCATGAAGTATATAACTTACATAATGATTTCGTGTCCTGTACGGGGTGAGCTATTTTATGTCTTTGTTACCGCTGATAATCTTGTGCATCATTTCACACTGCTTTTGCTCAATCCTCTTTTTGGAGCAAGATGGGAAAGTTTATGCAACATGGCAAATCTGCGTTAGACTTCATTGTGCTGCCGAATATACATATACTACCTTTGTGTTCAATGCATGTATTATATTTCGGCTTATTATGTTTCTCCCTTGTACGATTTTTGTTGCGAAGAACTACTATAGACCCAAGCATCTGTATTTTATTGTTATTGATACCTATGGATCTGGACAAACAGTTGGAAGAGATCGTCTTGAAGGAATGGGGCAAGCAATCAGCAAGAATTTTGCAATCTTGGTGATTATTTATGTGTGTTATTGCTTCAAATTCATCTCACATAATCCGTTATGGTGAATGGGTTTGACATTTTGTACTCACCACTTATTTGTTGCATGCAAAAAAGAGTTCACTAATCACAACAAGATTTCTTCATCTGTTCAGGGAGCACAACTGGTACGCAGGAACACATTGCATATGAGTTTTTCTCGTAAGTTTTCTTGATGTATTGGCATGCATATTAGTCTTGTTCATTAGCTGTCATCTGAGTTGTCAATGACTTTTACCTTGTGCAGCTGGGAGACAAATCAGCTAGTAATGTCGACCAAAGAGCTTCAAAGCTTTCTATACTTGCTTCTAGGGGAGATAATATGGTTGCTTAGGATTCCTAGCCGAATGAATTTGGGTATCTGTTGGAAGTTCGAATGCCTCTAAGGTTAGTCATTGCACTTCTAGAAGCTGGCTTCATCAATCGTTCCCTGAACATGGTTGAGTATGATGAATCCCTTGGGTGTTGCGGTGCTTCTTGATCCGTGCAATAGTCATGCTTCTTTCCTTGTTGGCCACCATCTTGTACAAATCACAGCCTTACTTTTTAGTTTACGTTTGTAACAAGAGGAGGATAGACATTAAATCTGCGATGTAGCAATCTCCTTTTGGTGAGATTAACAATCCACTTGTTGAATTGGAAATTGCATCCACTACTTGACTAAGGGTCCTTGCAGATATTAAACATCATCGTCATTCTTGTAATGAAGTTCATTGCCTATATCTAGAGACGGCTACCCTATTCACGCAGCCTCAGCTAGTATAGGGACTAGCACTTCTTAATCAAAGTGTGGTCACGTTGAGTATTAGTCCCTGCATTTCTTTGTTTCTCCTTCAATATATGGTTGTTTGCTTTTCTTTGCAGACAACTCTTCAGTAAGTGCAACATTCAGTTAGGGCCTGTTGGAACACACAGGCACTTTTAGGAAGATCCGATGAGTAACAGTTCTACATATAGAGTCAGATCTCCAATAGGCGTCATTTACACCAAATCGATTCGATGTTACAACCAACAAGCTGGTTGCCTTGTTACCTTATTACCTTGCATACGACAAACTTGTTTATTATGGTAGAGTTGTAGAGATATTATATGAGTTCTCATCATGGTATTTGAATCTCCAGGTTAACTGAGGTTGAATTTATAATGAAATAGTTCAAAGTTGTACTCCAATCTGAATGGTATCTAGATTCAAGAGAAAGATGTTGCTTTTATGTACATATTTTATGTTGAAATAAATGTCCTATACATTCTAGCATGCCCATCTAAGAGGATGAACAGTCAAGGAGGAACAGGAATTTATTCGTTCCTATTTTTTCAGTATATTACAGAAAGCGACAGGAAGTAAAGGGAATGATGCTAAGTGTCCTAGGTTAAGATCTAGTACTCTTTGTGGTATCAAATATCATTAAGTACTAGTTTTAACGCGATTATAACTCTTCCCTATGCCAGAATAGAGAGTGCTTTTATCAGCTACTTAGTTCAAATAACCTCTAGATTATGTAAATAGTTCGCTGACTACCAACTTTAGGACCCACCCAGGTTCCTCTTGTTGTGTGATACCAAGAACATCATTACCAGCTATCATAGTTTAACTTTGTCAACTAAATCGCCTGTCCTCTTTTCCTGTATTGCTTTTGTGGTGGTGGTGACTTTTCCGTCACTGGGCATCGACAGTCGAATGAACTATTGTTTGTTCATGGAGTTTCAAAGTGTTCTAATTTCCTGTTAAGGTTATTACACACCAAGTTCACTGCAATGGAAACTGAGAAAGAAGAGATCCTACCCATTACGCCCATCAGTAGTGCATATCTCCTTCCGGAAATCGAGCAGATAATGTTCTGTGCACTTGGACTAGCAAATCCTATCGATGTTGATGCCTTGAAGTCTGCCTTCTCTAACTCCATTTTGGTAAAACATCCTAGGTTCACTAGTCTCGCAATCAAAGACCACCATGGCCGGGATCACTGGAAGAGGCTACCATCCGTGGACATGGATGACCACATCATCATTCATCACCACCATGCCGCTGTTACTACCTCACAGGAGAAAGAAGATGCTGTAAATGCTTACATAGCAGACATTGCAGTCTCGACACCAATGAATCGGGACAAGCCATTGTGGGACCTTCACTTGTTGGTGGGGTTGGACTGCTTGGTACTGCGAGTTCATCATTCGATCGGGGATGGGGAATCATTGATGTCAATGTTGTCCTTATGCTTCAGTGCTATGAGTGCGGATGGTGCGGAGGCCAGAAAATATGGCCATGATAGAAAGCGGCAGTGGAGGGACAGAGGGTTATGGTCCTGGTTCAAGAGCTTATGGTTTACACTAATATTCGCATTTCAACTGATTGGAATAATTGTTGGTGTAAAGGATAAGGAGACGGTGATAAGTGGTGGAGACGGAGTAGAGCTGTGGCCTAGGAAGGTGCTAACGGCTAAGTTCAAGCTTGAAGACATGAAGGCAGTAAAGCAGGATGTTCCTAATGTTGTAAGTATTGTCAATAGGCCCTTGCAGGTTGAGAGAATCGAGGAGCCCTTCAAAGGGGGTCAATGAAACTGATATCCTTTATGACATCACATACCTGAAATGCAGACAATCAATGATGTTCTCCTTGGTGTAATATCTCATGGGCTTTCCAAGTATTTGAATCTCAAATCACCCAAAGGTAATATGTTCATTCCAGTCAAGCCTGCTTGTAATATTTATCCTTTGATCCAGATTGAAAGAGTCGAATCCTTGTAGGTTTTGTGGACAACTTTCAACTCACTTGCTCAAGTATGGTTAACATGCGCAGAGGTTCACTACTACAGGTTCTGTTTCATGTTGTGTTATATCTATATTCCCTTTATTTCGTGGTCATCTGTCAAGGCATGCATTTGTTGGTTTATCGTGCGCTAGGGTACATGTGTTTACTATTATAGCATTAAGGTTGAGTTGGTCCATAACACGTTTCCCTAGGATTTTCGGTTGAAAGGCCATAGTCACCCTGCATACTCTGTGATGTAAATTTGTGGAATTTTTTCTCACTGTTCACACTTCGATACACACGCTTGCAAAAAGCAGAACATAGCATGGTGAGGTAATTCGGTAACTATGATATTAGCCCGTTTCATGCTTATATGGGTATATGTAAAGGCGACAACAAGCTATACGCTTGCTTCTTTGGCCTTCCTCCTTGTCTCTACCATATTAAAACAACGTCCTAGTCATTTCAAGAGCGAGCCTAAGTTCTGGATCTGATATTCTATTATTCTTATGATGCAACTTACAGCTATTATTATGTTATCTTAAAATGAAGAAATTCTGGCTGTTGTTTAAAATCTCGATCTCTCATTAGGAGGATATATTGGGCACATCGAAGAGCTCTGCCGTTTCTGGTTGGGGCAACAAGACCAGTTTTTTTTTGGTGCCTATCTTGATTCACAATGGTCTCCATCCACTGCAGCAAGTGAGGCGAATCAAAGCAATCATGGATCGCAAGAAGCAATCCTTCGCCTCTCACTTAGTCAGCGTGTCCTTGCGCATGCACTCAATACTATCCCTTCTGGGATCACGGGTTAGTAAAGAACACAGGATTCCTCTACCACTTGTCTGCAACATGAGATTTGAGTAAAAGCTTACATACACGCAGGGCATGCAGGGCACACACTTTCCCTCATAACTTTTAAAGAAGTTGAAGCTTACATACATGAGATTTGTATTTTTCTGTTCTAATTGGTGTCTATATATTATATATATCGGCAGGTGTCGCTTTGGTTTTCCAGGAGGTTTATGGTGAATACGACTTTTCTTGTATCGAATATTGTCGGTCCTCGGGATGAGATAGCTATCGGCGGAAACCCTGTGACCTATATAAGATTGACTATCTCGAGCCTTCCCTATGTAAGTTTTGCACCCTTGACACAGTGCTGATTTTTATCCATCACATAGCATCAGCAGAATGAGTTCTTCACCACCCACCCCACTACCCTTCCCCTTAATAGTAAGTCCTGTCATCATGAGTTGAATGTTATTTATGCTGTAGAAAAAAAAAAAAACGTAAGTGTCCTAAAGTTTTCCATCAGGGATAAATCTTTCGCATGCAAGAAAAGGTTGCTGCAAAGTTATTATTAACTACAGTAACATAGTTTGAAGTGACTCATATGTCTTATGTGCTGTTTTTAGTCTTTACGTATCTAGTGGAACGGTGTTGTCACTGCTAGCCCAATTTATTAGCCAACATGTTTTGAATTAATAGATCTAAATCAAGCTATTAAGCCTATAGTATGTGAAACCAGTCTTGTTTAACATAGTTAAAAAACTACAAACGATAGTGTTGAGAATATTAACCTTCTGAATTGGCCAAACGGTACTTCTGTTTGATTTACTCACTTGCCCAATTATTGATGCTGAGTGGGATCCTGAACCTTATCTTTTCCAGTTCACGATTGAATGGCTGAATTCAGGATTTGAGAAACCATGATTTTGTTCTCGTTTGCTTTGTTGTTGAAGAAGGGTGCTTTTCTGTTATAGAAGGAAATGAAAGGAGCTTTTGTCTCCTGATGTTAAGCTAGACTGCTAGAGTCATGTTTAGGATGGGTAAAAAGAGGATAAATTCGTTAACTTTATCAAATAGTAAAAAATATGTCAATCTGGAAATCCCACTTATAGCGTAGCTTGGCAACTAGCTTCGTATTTATAAGATAAAACTCTGATTCTGGTAAAAACGAGTATCAATGGCAACTGCTATTTGACAAGCTAGAATACACTGTGATATACCTTGTGGGTTTTCTGCACTCTGTGAGATATACAAATAGGTATAAGTAAAACTACCTTCTTTTTTTTCTTTTTTTTTTTGTTGTTGTTGAAAAATACGTAATCTACATTTATATGGTATGTTCTAAGTGGACAGGACCTATTAACTATGAGGTCTGCTTCCCATATGCTTAATAATTTAGTTGTTTCAGAACCTGCAGAAGTTGGCATACGCATATGTTTCGCCATTTCAACAATTCAGTTTTTTCCCTGCTATCGTTCAAAATCTCGTCTTCCATAGCATACATAAATCTCTGCTATTGGTTTCCCATTTGAAGAAAGCTCCTTATCTGTAACATTTGACAAAAGAGGAGGTGTTTGTTTGCGCTCTTTTTGCCATTCCTTTTTGTATGTACCTTACTTTATGCGCCTTGGCTTGCCAGGCAATCGTAATGCACATGGTAAGCTATGCAGGGAAAGGTGATCTTCAACTTATTATGGCGAAAGATATTGTCCATGATCCTGAGTGTCTCGCCAAGTGCTTCGAAGTTTCCTTATCTGAGATGGTAAATACAAAGGTGACAGATTGAAAAGTTGTCCCCGTATAAGGGTTAATGCCAATGTTTGTTTATTAATTTATAACTAAGAATATAGTTATGTTTCATTTATGTTTTAGTATCTGTAAATTGCTGTTATGACTTTTTGTACTACATATCATATGTGGGTGCAGCAGTTTCTCACATATACACTGCAATACATGCAAGTTTCCTTATGATAAGAACTGAGCTTTCCTTAATGGTTGAAGCTAGCGTCAGCAATGATTCACTAAACCGCGATTAAAGGAGATTAGTTCTGCAATTATAGCTAGATGTGCTACCCTGTGTTATGGGCTGTTTCTTTTTTGTATCCTCTATACCAAAGTTTCCTTATCTACAATAATTTTTGGCCACCGTCCAGTTCCCCTGAGCCACAACCTTGGTTGCTTGAATTTGCAATCGAATCCAATCTGTTGTCTATTAGATCTTTTGGAGTATCATCATCATACTTTATAATTACCCCGATGCTTCTATGTAGACTCTTTTACTGCCTTCAAAAGTTAATTACTAGATAGATCTATGATCTTCACGATATGTTCCCTGCACCTTGGTTGTAATTGTCGTTAAGTTGACGACCAACTTTGTAATGGTAGTGTGTTTGCAGTATTGATTCTCATAGACTAGCTAGCTTCAGCATTCTCATCGTTCGAAATATCTGTACGACTTCAGTTGGTTCTACCATATGCTATCAAGAATGTTTGTGGTATGTGGGATCTGTTATGCAAAGCACAACTTATTCAACATATTTTATGAACTTTTTTAGACACATTTGATTATGCAGTGTTGAGTATGTGGAGCAAAGCACAAGTCCACATCTTCGTCATATGAGTCTTCTCTTCTCTGCTATAGTTTCATGTTCCACAATATGTTATATATATACACTGTTCCACAGTATGTGGAGCAAAGCAAAGCACAAGCACAACCATTGAACTCAATGCAATTGTTGATATGTTTGTGCTATATTGCCTTTCAAATTGTTCTGGTGGGGCAACATCTACCATATCAGTACTCTACCTAGAGCCAGGTGTCGTTTATATTGGAGACTAGGAGAGGAAACTGCATGTAACCTTACCTCATAGGCCGAGATACTATATGCATGGATATCCTGTCGACTGGAGTGTGTACATATAAGTCCTGTTTTCCTATATTATCGTGTTTATGGAGGTTGTGCTCCACTGGCGATCACTAGTTAACATGGATACGATATATGTGCGATATTCGGTTGTTGCTTTTTCTGGTAAGCTTGCAGCTCCAAAGAGTTAACTACAATGGGAAACGAGAAGAGCTCCTACCAGTTTCACCCACCAGCAGCGGATATCTCTTCCCCGAGATTGATCAGATTATGTTCTGCTCTTTCGGACTAGCATGTCCTATTGATATTGAAGCCGTGAGGTCTGCCTTCTCCAACTCTGTTTTGGTAAAACATCCTAGGTTCTTTAGTCTCGCGATCAAAGACCGCCGTGGAAGAGATTGCTGGAAGAAGTTTCCATCCATTGACATGAATGGCCACACCATCATTCACCACAATGGTGTGGCTGTCACTACCGCACAGGAGAAAGAAGATGCTATCAATGCTTACATCGCAGACATCGCAGTCTCAACGCCACTGAGCCGGGACAAGCCATTGTGGGACCTGCACTTATTGATCGGGTTGGACTGCTTGGTATTGCGTGTTCATCATTCGATCGGAGATGGTGAATCATTGATGTCATTGCTGTCTTTATGCTCTGGTGCTAAAAGTGTCGATGGTGATGGGACCAAAGAAAATGTCCCTGATAGAAAGCGGGCGTCGGGGAACAGAGGGGTCTGGTCCTGGATCAAGAGCTTATGGTTCACTTTAGTATTTTCTGTTCAATTTATCGGACGCTTATTGTGGATAAAGGATAAGAAGACGGTGATAAGTGGCAGAGATGGTGTAGAGCTTTGGCCTAGGAAGGTGGTGACAGTTAAGTTCAAGGTCAAGGACATGAAGGTAGTAAAGCAGGAGGTTCCTGATGCTGTAAGTATTGTCAATAATTCCATGTTGATTTCGACTGTGAATCGTGGAGCCCTTTGACATGTTCATTTGAAAAAACTTTCCTCATAACATCAGATTTGTGAAATGCAGACGATTAACGATGTTCTCCTTGGTGCAATATCTTGTGGGCTTTCCGAGTACTTGAATCTAAAATCTCCCAAAGGTTAGAGCTCAATTCTTTTTAGTCTGCTGCTTATTTTTTGATGTTTGGATCCTGATAAAATGTCATGTGGATCCTTGTAGATATTCTGGACAGCATCCAACTCACTTGCCCCTGTATGCTTAATGTGCGAAAAGCTTTAGTTCTGCAGGTTCTGCTCCAACTTCAGATGTATCTTTACTTCATGGTTATTTGTTGAGACATGCATGAGTTGATTTGCTCCACATTGGGGATAAAGTATTAGCTATAGTTGCTTGTAGGTTGAGCTAGTTTATAATTTATCACCTTATGGGTATATGCGTATGATTTGGTATGAAGCTTTGTGCTCATATATCTAAAGAGCATAGATATAGTGGTAATAAGGGTATACAGAGCATAGACCTACACGCCATGTTCTCTTTGTTGGTTTCGCAGCGTCTCCAGTTACTGGCTAGATATTTGTCTGTGGCGCTTGAACATTGTGTTGTCCTACAGGAGGAGGTATTGGATATGTCAAAGAGCTCTGCTTTTTCCGGATGGGGTAACAAAATAAGTTTTGTTTTGGTACCATTCATGTGCCAGAATGGTCTTCATCCACTGCAGCACCTGAGGCGGATCAAAGCGATTATGGATCGCAAGAAGAAGTCTTTTGAGTCTCGCATAGTATACAACTTTGTGTGCTTGCACTCTGTACTCGCTCTTCTGGGATCACAGGTCAGTATGGAATGCAGGAGTCCTCTACTAGTGTAACATTAACATGACATTTGAGTCATGGCTGTATATTTGCATTGTGCACGAGGACTCAGCTTCTCAGCCTTTTCGTAACTATTCTGGCATTGTGTTTTTCTGTTCTAATGGTTATCTAATATGAATCTGCAGGTTACTGTTTGGCTAATGAGGAGGTATATGCTGAATACATAGTTTGTGATTTCTAATATCGTTGGTCCACGAGAAAAGATAGCTATTGCTGGGAACCCAGTAACATATATTAGAGTGACGATCTCTAATTTACCCTATGTAAGTCTTTACCCGTAACTTGCTTTGATTTTTCTCTTCTACCAAATGCAATGGATCTCTTTTTGTTTTTCCATTTTTATTTTTCTTTTGCTCCAAAGTGATGTTGCCACCATCACAACTTGCTAGCGACTAAGTGAGGTCCTTCGGTCCAAAGTTCTCTGAACTAGAACGGGATCCAGAATTGTTTTGGAGTCAACTATAACATCATCTAGTCAACAATAGAAATAACAAATCACTCCTGCAATTGCCCACATAGCAAGTGTAGGGGATAGCTAACAAATGTTTTGTCTCACCATCATAAAAAATTAAAGTAAGAATGTTTTGTCTCACCACATAACAAATGTCAAAATCATGAAGAAAAAAAAAAAAGGAATTGGAGGATTCATACTTGTAACTCATATCACACTTGCTCCAAAGCAATACTAAGAAACGACTCTATTAAAAGTTCAAGTTAATAATAAAAGATTCATAATATTATTAACTATTTCAACACTTATCGTCCCAAGAAAAAACATGATGTGTAAACAATACATTGATGATTGATCTATCAAATACCAAGTGCTAAAGAGGTCCACAACAAATGGTAAACAGATGAAGGTGTCGGGTTAACTTTTTGTACTCATTATGTAACAAGTGGGAATCCTGGAGCTAGGGTTTCTTTTATTTTCTTTTTTTTTTTAGATTGCAGAGATGGTTTCGAGTAGCTTGTGATGATATGCCTAATGTGCCTTTCAGGTAAAATAAAAAAGGCTTAGTGTTGTGCTATAGCAGCAGTCAACTCGCCACTACAACTATTTTCGCCATGTAATGGACTAATTCTTACGGCACAAGTGACTAGTTCTGGAGCTAAAGAAGAAAATCCCAGAAAATTCAAAACGAATCACTTGTTCCATCAGAATTAGTCCAATCTAATTTCAGAACTAGTTGCAGCGGCTTGTTGGTCGTCTCTTACATCACCAATCATTTTCATTTTTCAAAATAAAAATACCTTGTTATAGAAAGGAATAGGGGCGATGATTTGGTAGATATGGTCTCGCTAAGCTAGATTTAGGAATAGTGCCTTTTATCCCACTTCTATAGTGCTATCATTCCAAACTACATGAAAATCGAATACTCGCAAACTATATATTCATTCAATATTACCTTATAACAAATTTCCATCATTCCCTCAATCCTGCATTCAGATTAAGTTGGAACTTTGTTTGTTGCTGAGGACAGATGGCATTCATCAGATAATTGGCCAGAACACATTGCATCTTCTGTCAAAGATTGATTCATCCTGGGTTTTTTCCACGCTGCAATAGACAGGGTCCGATAGAAGGAGAACTACTCGTAGTATAAAGTATATGGGTTTTCTTGTGAGCTACTTATACATACTACTAGTATGTTCCTAGAACACACATAAGGTGATGAAGTTTAGCAATCTGACAACTATTCTTGTGAGCTACTTATACATACTACTAGTATATTCCTAGAACACACACAACTATTCGGGTTCTCCCCGTGCACACTCCATACACTGGCAAGGTTGATTAGTATGCAAGTGTTTTCCCCCCATTTCAAGGATCGGCTTTCTTCTGGCTGAATAAATCTTTTGAAGCTGTTTGCATTCGAAGAGAGACCATTGCCTATGATAAAGGACTTTATTTGACACAGAACTTGCCCTTTGTTATGTCGTTCGGTTTCTTTTATGTCCCTTGACCATTTGCTTTGTTTTGTCAGGCAATCATAATGCACATGGTAAGCTACGCAGGGAGAGGTGATCTTCAACTCATAGTGGCGAACGATATAGTTGACGACCCTGAAGTGCTTGCCTAGAGTTTCGAGGTTGCCTTAACTAAAATGGTAACTACAAATGATTCTCCTTGTTAATTCAAGAGTCCTTGCCTCTGGAAGATAGTAAATCAGCTGCCAAAGTTGTATTCGGTAATTTGCGTCATCACAACTATCTCATAATGTAATTATACTTTGCCAAGAGCAAGCACCATTTCTTTTGTACCATAGGCATATTATTTGATTTTGATTGGTGTGAGTCTACATTGACTATTGTTTATCACCTTTAGCAAGAAGTATCCATCTGTGTTAATTTTATCCAATATAGGCATCATTAAAGAATGAGATGGGATTTTTACGCTATTCTGATCTCTACATTTTGCAGTAGTCTTACCGGTACAGATTAAACAGAGAGGAATCGATTTCCTTGAACTAAAGAAAGAAAAAATGGATTAATGATGACTAAATAATCTTCCATTGTGTTGAATATGCTCAAATCAACAGTGAATAGATATCATCATCGTGTTATGTAAATATATCTCTGAGTATGCTGACATTAGAATAACTGTATGTATGCCTTTGCTTAAAAAATCTACCCAGATGTGAGTTCTATGCGTTCGCTTTCTTGGTAGTTTGGCTATTATTGTTGTATTGATTTTGTTTCTTGCTAGGAATTGACCATCTTTAAATGTTTCAAGTGTTACAGTTCTGATTTATCTTGTTTTCACATTGTTAGTAAAGTTTGGAAATCTTTGAAGTATTGCATATGGGTTGAAATGGAGATAGCATGTGATAGATTGGTTTGGAATTGTTGAGGTAATGCATAAGAGAGCGTAACCCTGGTGTGGCATTCCTATATTAGAGAGATGCGTTTAGATTGTGACTTTAAGACTAGGGTTCTTGGATTGAATCTTGAGCTAGTCGTCGAGCCAAACAAGAAGACATACATAGAGCCTTGGAGCAAAATTCAAGTGGGATTGAAGGCATTGAGATGGGGATTACCGACAATAAGTTTCGGAGCACACTGTTATATGCAGTCTGTTTGTGGTGATGCAACTATGAGTCGCTTGTTGTCGATGACTTTAGTCCCTAAATAGCAATCTAGCAGTAACTTTGAGCTAAATTGAGTTAGCAAACACAGTGTTGTTAACTGACGCTTTAGAGTTAAGATGCATTACAACTGGTATGGTAGTTTTTCCAATGTGATCATATAATGCTTCAAGCTAGGGCGGTGCCATACATCCTTTCAACCAAGACAGGTTAATCGTGTATCGCGTGGGTCTTGGGAAGATTTCGAAAGTCTAACGTATTAATAACTTGTTAATTGAGGAATAATAACAATAATGAGCACATATAGAGTACGGACAGCAGTTCATATTCTTTTGGTGTGCAAGGGACCAACATATGGCCGTCCAGAGTTGGATAGAGCGGCTAATTAAGCATTCTTGGTTTATAAAAGCTAGGTTCACATTTATTCGCTAGTTAGAGTAATGTAGACATGATAATTAAAAACAGTATAGCCAGGAATTCAATGATGGATAATGTGTGTGTTAATGACTTAATGCACTTATCCCGTTGCAACTTTTTTCGTAATAGAGGTTATGTGACTGCTGAAGCATGGTTCGATGATATGTGATGTCGTACCTGCTACTTTTTTCCCAGTAATGCACTTATCCTGTAACAACTTTTTCGTAATAGAGCTGCGTTGATTGTGTAAAAATGGTGCAATGATATGTGAAACCTGCTATTTGTTTTCGCTTTCAGTAAAGGACTATTGTGATGAGTTGATTGTATTCTTATGTTTTCATGTTCGGAAGTTCGCCTTTGCTAATATTTGGACCCTGGAAACCATTGATGCTCATATAACTTGCTGTTATTCAGTTTTTTGGGCAGTTACTGAAGTTCTAGAGGAGGAAGCAGTCAAGACCAAACTGTGTTACAACTTTAACCCGTCACTGTTATGGATCCGTGGTTTCCACCTATGCACAAGAGCTTAAAGTTTTCATTGCAGTATGTTCTGGTAAGAAACAACTCGCTGTATGCTAAGACCAGCTGCTAATAACACTAACTGGTGAAATGAGTTTTCGGAAACATCGACATTCAGCTGCTTAGTTATTCTGGTTGTCTGTACAATATTGAACAACCTGTATATGAGTAGGATTATGAATACCATGTTAAGTGGTACCTGCATCAATTTCTTTCAAAGGGTTGTCACGTTTTGTTAGGAGCTTGTTCCGAAAAGATACTGTGCTCATCATTTATTAAAGCCCCAAATGATGCCTTGGGTTATTAATTAGTCCTCGCCCGCAGCAATTTTATTCCCAACAGTGTGTGACTTGAGAAGGTCAGAAACACTCCATCGGGAAGTCAGTACTAGAATGTTTCGTGTAAATGAAAATTACTCCGTATTTCTGAGAAAATGTTGTCTAGCAGCGAACCGATGATCTTTAGTACTGGATTTCCTCTGTTTTCTGTTTCCACAGTTTGCCTTGATTATTGCCAGTTTTTCTTGATGGGAATTGGACTTTATTTTGGATTTCCAGCAGAACTTATGAGAATGATGAGAGCATTACTTCACCAAGACGAAGAAGCAGATTCAGATGGTTTGGAAGTCCTAAATCGGCTATAATTTACAAGGTATGACTACCTACATATGTGAAGATTTATGAAACTCCAGCAGATGACGTACATAGTAACATGTTGCAGGATAACAAATGAAGACGAATTTCTTATTTTATATCTTTCACTTCCCTTTGAGTCCAGAAAAAGTGGTGTCAATAAAACTCTCTTCTTCCCTTTGAGTCCAGTAAGGCTTCTAAGAAACACAGAATCATCATTATCATAGGGGAACGGAAACACAGCATAGCTTTCGTTGAATCTGTACATGTGCTGGAGACTTTTTAAGAAATGCACCAGCCAAGATCCCAGATGCACATGAGGCTTGATAGGAAGCCCTTGTAGCACATAGGTCGTAGGACAACCCTTCCTCGGCTCTCCTTGTTTCAATTCTCTTAAACGTAGGTATCGCCTTCTCGGTTTCTTAGGTTACACCTCGAGTTTCCTACCAACAGTTTGTCACCGACTCTCATTGTAGATCGAGGAGAGCCCCATGAGGGATTTCAACGTCACAGACGGGGTCTAAGTAGCGCACATGTATGAATTAGGCTCTTCTAACCCAATTTGTCTTCTCTAATCTCTAGATTGTTTTTACTTATTCATCTAATCATTTTAGCAAACTTTATCTTGTCTGATAATGGTTCGCTTTTCCCGCCATGTGGTTGGTTTAAAACCAAATGAAACAGATTGATGAACTTCTGCACATAGTATTCAAGAGGGCAAAAGGTACAACTTTTTGAATTAAGCAGTAGGCATCGAACTTCTAATTATGGAACCAAAGTGAATGCTCTCTTCCATGGAAAAACTAATGATATATCACCAATTGGTAGTCTTCAAAGTTTTCAGTGTTTTTATGGGGGGAAATAGACCATCAATGTGTCCATGCATCACAGAGTGCCGAGTACATACCTAAAGTGATACACGGTTTATTTTTTGCTTTAAAAGGCTCAAACAACATTGAATTGTACAATGGTAAAAAAAAAAAACAACAACATTGAATTGTATAGTCAAACCCAGTAGAGTTTTTCCATTTACTGTGCATTTATCTTATTGCATCATTTAGCACTAGACTACTACTAATAGTACTTGCACTAGCTATGTTTATGCAATCAATGCAATGAAATCAATCATCATGTGTGGACTTTTTTACCCACTTGTTCATGTTTCTGATTATCTTGTGCTGTTTTTCTTCTGGTTCATGATTATGTAATTGATATTACAATGCAACATGAACCAATCCTGTTTTATTCTTGGTATCTTTGCTTTCATGTTGATTGTGACAAGAAGTTAATCTGTCCATTGTACAGGCAAATTGAAAAGAAGTCGGATGAGCGTCGGACATGATTTCATGAAGGAAAAGAGGTCATCTTGATATCATCTTGCAGCACTTGGTGTGATTGGCCTTTCTCATCCGTGATTTTAACTTAAAAAAACGGTTCCGAGTCGAAGACATGTTAAGATAAAAATAATATCTTATCTTATGTATTTTATAAAATAAACTTTTTTAACTTTTGGTTTTGTTGGTAGACTGGTTCCTCAGCACCTGCATTCCTTCTACCATGCTAAGTTGCTAATCATTTTACCAATGTGGCTTAGGTCACTGTTCGATCTAATGTTGTATGAATCCTGAACATCATCAGGAGTGAACTATTTGAAATGGCATTTTCATTTGAATGATGAAGAAAGATGAGAGAGGTAGAAGACACAAAGATTGAAATACATGGTTTTAGAAACATTAGTTTCGAAGTAGGAGTGACTCATTTTGGATCATGTGGGGGTCAGGTTAGTGTTGTTTATATGTAGTCCTTTGTCTGAACCTGACCAAGTTCAGGTTGGACCATTTTGGAGTCACTTCGTGCTCCAGACAACTAGCACTGCCATTACCATTGCTAGATGCTGCCCATGATTAGCTTACGTAACATCCATCTCTATCAGAACCGTCTAAATATTTAAGGGTTTCTTCATTCATATCTTTGATATGCATCTGTATGCATACCGGATAAACCTGTTGATGTATGAACAGGTCAAGAAAACGAATGACCAGGTTAGACGAGGCGAACCCTAAAGTGTAGCCTTTTGGAAATGTTAGTATTAGTTTACTTTGAATTATAGAGGAGTGTAATTGAGGTTCCATTTTCATGGAGGTAAATGGAGACTGACATTGGCTCAGTAACCTTTTCTGGCAAATTTCTTACAGTTTCTTTTACTCCTCATTATTCCTCTTCATCACTGTCATGTGGCCACCATAATCTCCTCGCATAGTTCAAATTATATTAGCAGTATATGAACAAGAAGAGAAGGAGCCCGGATTAAAGCATCATTTGTTGTTCATAAATTTAATCCCTGCCTAAGACAAACCCCAACATAAATACTATATAAAAAGATGAAATATATGTAATTTTATTTTTATCATAAACAACAAAAGACTGATCTATATATCAATTATCAATATATATATATATATATCACTTTATATCGAGAACACTGTGGGCCTAAATCCTTAAATTAAAATTGTAATTTTATCGTCGATGATTGCAAAGCTTTCACAGGAGTGGTATAGGAATCTTTGCAGTGTTTCCACGTTGTGTGGGGGCGCCTTGTTTGCATATTTTTATCTAGAGCTTTTTGACTTCTCTGATATCATCAAATGGATATTGAAGTTCATGCAATGAATAATTGTTGGTTTTTGTTATTGTGATGCCTGACATTTTCCAACAAGTACGGTGAGATGCAGTTATGACCTCATATTTGCTATGAGAATCTATCTCCAAGACCAAGCATGTCTTATTTCTTCACCTTGTGATTGTGTTACTTTATCTGAAGTCTTCTAACACGAAGTTAAGATCTTAGGAGTCTTGGTCTTTTATTCTCGATTGGCATGATATATAAAAATTGACTCAATGTTAAACAACCCATTCTCTAATAAGTAATTAGGAATTTGATATTTCTTAAAATGTCAGATTCTAAAACATATCATGTTCTTTTCATATGTTATTTTGATGGGATTATATAAATTATTGTCGATTATCTTGACATATCATTTGTACAAGCTTTGCCTAACAAGATACAAATGGGTCGATTTACACACATGAATTTACTACAAGACGGATCAAGGTAAAAAAGAAAAAGAGAATAAGGATAAGAACTAGTATTGATTTGATTTTACGAAGTCTGAGTGGATTCCTCTGTGCTTGTACGGACCAATAGTGGTGGGAAGGTGGTTGTGTAGCTGCAGCACTTTGTCTCCTTCATTGGCACGTGTAGGCATCCAAATAGACTGACGAGCTAGGAATTAGGGGAGAGATATAATGGAGGTCGTTACATAATGCTCATGTTACTAGCAGAATATTTGATTTTGTGACGCGGATGTGAGTAACCAACTCTTGAAGAAGCGAATCCTCCAGGTCACGTTGGATTTCTAGAGTAATCCGCTCGACTTCCTCCTTGGAAGTATCCCAACCCTGGTTTTTCCGTGCCAGATCTTTCTCGACCAACATCTCGATGTCTTGAACTGCTCGACAATTGTGCAAAGAGAGGCTTTGGACTCTATTTGAGACCCGCTCGGCTACGTAACACTCGTGAATTACTTGGTCTAAGCAACTCCACCCACGAGGATTAGAGTTGGTATATGGCGTTAATGTGTCCGTCAGGATTTCAACCACGAGATCAGATAGCAGTTTCTTATTGCTGTTGAATCTCGACCAATGATCCGGTGATGTGTCTTTGGAGTTATCACCCTTGGAGCAAAGGGCCTCAAAGTCACTGAGAACTCGTGTATTCATAGGGTGACTTGAAGATAACCACTTGATAAGTGATATAGGGGTGTCACCGTCGATCCCAATGCGGTTCAGTATATCAGTTGTGTACTTCAGAACAGTTACACTGGTGCAACTGGTGTTGGTGCTGGTTTTGGTAGTGAACACGGGCGTCCGAGTACTGTCATTGCAGCTCAATGAACTAGATAGCAGTGTTGCTCTGACCTTTAAAGGTCTAGCAATCGCAGGTTGAGCTGTTGCTGGCGTTGCTTGCACCTCCAGTATCAGTGGTTGTTGCTGTTCCATTTTGGACAGTGAAATAAAGAAGCATCAATTCTATGCTATTTGCATAAAAGTTAAGAATCTATAGTTTGGATTTCAGTACAAACGTTAAAATCCCATAAACTTAGCCCTATTTTATTAGCACCAAGTAATAGCACAGAATCATGAACAAGATACAGGAGAATACTGCATGTTTTAGAAAGCTAAAAACCTGATGTTTTTGTGTTCTTTTTTTTTTTTTTTTTTTGATGAAATGAAGTTTTTGTATTCTGATATGCCATGATTTAATTATTTAAAGTTTTCATTAAAATTAGGAAAAAATCGAAGACTGGTACCTCTGCTGAAACTGATGATGAGCACTCCATTCTCTTCATTGGCAGGACAGAGGACTCTGTTGCAGGAGCATCATAACTTGCTGACAACAATGGCTTCTCGCATTCCTTCCTCGTTTTACCAGCTTTGCAAGGAATCTGAGCAGCAGCCCGCCATGGCCGCCGAGCGAACAACTCATTTTTTTTCGCGACTGAATCCATCACCGGCTTAGGTTGAATCTTGCTTGTCATTAGCCTCGTCTTCTTATCACGAGATTTCAGGTCCGAGACCGAAGGTGGCACTGGAGATGGAGATGGTGCATTAGGCTGATGATTTCGCACTTTTCGAACCAGCATAGCTGTTTCTTTCGTCTTTGATTCGACCCTTCGAAGCCTTGGGGATCGAGAAGGCGACGAAATCTCATATGGGTTGGACTCGATCATCATCCTGATGTCCTCTTTGTGAGCTTTCTTGGCCTTGAAGGACATAAGATATTCATCTTTTCTGTGTTCTGTCTTCACACTTATAGTATTTGTTATGTCCACACCAAATCTCGTTCCTGACACAGTTTCTTTTCCCTGCTTAGCACACTTGCTTGTGCTCCTGCTCTCATCAAACCCATCTGTCAAATCGCTCTTTGTGCTAATAGCCGAGCAAGATAGTCTTCGGGGCTCAAACTCTCCTATGCCCAATCTGTTCTCTCTTGCGATCTGAAGGGAAAGACGGCGTCCATCAGCATCTGAACTTCTTACAGGGGACAAGATTCTGTTCTGCTGCTCGACTGATGATCGAGCAGTCAACGATGACTGCTGTCGTCGTGGAGGCGGGAGATGTTGCAGATGCGATGATGCAGTGTTGGGTGATGAGTTTTCTTCAGGAAGTACTTCAAGACCCATTAGTCTTGCCACCAGGTTTGGTGTCCTTGGTCCTGGAGAACTGCTGCTATCTGGTGAAGTAAACTCATCTCCCCCTCCTCTGGCTGTTGAATTTGATGGCACAAGGACTCTCAGCTTCGTATCCCTTCTGTTTTTAGTGTAAGAGAGACTTGGTGGAATGGAAGCATCGATATCTTCTTCTGTGAATGATATTGATGAGGCGGCGTCCATGAAGATCTCCTCCGATTCCAAGCTGTTCCTCGGCGCAGCCACCCCTGTATCAAACAGGGAAGAAACACCAATGATCTTGTCACTGAAGCAATTAAGCAAAAAAAGATGATGATCTTTGTTCATAGATGGGAAGAGAAGAGATAGAATTCTTACCCATGAGAGAGGTGGTGTCATCGTCCGAGCTCAAGGAAGAAGAATGCAGCAGCTCATGCTGGTGATGGTGCAAACGAAAATGGAGCTGATGAAAATCAAATAGGTGTAGGAGTGTGCTCATGCATCCTGCAGGAGCTGCAGCTGTTTCAGGTAGAGTAAGGAACGCTGAGTCGCCACTGTCGCCTCCACCTCGTCGTTCTGCTCTTCTACTATCTCTTTTGATGGATTTGGCTGCAGCGGAGAAATAGTTGTACCATTCTCTGCCCATTTCATGTAGTAGTGAGTATTTTTCACTACTAAAAGGTGGCACAAACATATGAAAACTTGGGAGATGGAGAATGAACTTTTCTTGAAGAAGCTGATGGAGAGAAGAAGGAGAAGCTGTAGTTTAACTATTAGATGACAACAGAGAAGACGAACGTTTATTTTAAATATATGATGAGGTGTGGGGGCTGCTAAAGTTTGAGGAAACGAGAGCTGCTTGGCGATGGAGGTGGATGAGGGCGGGAGAAACAGTAGTTTCAAAAGCTGAACATGATAAGAAGTTCACAATAATCTGTTAATTTATTGGACGAAAAATCATGGAATAAATTATAAGTTTGAGAGATTTTTTTTTTTTTTGATCTCTTGTTTAGAATTAGGGCTAACATTTGGTGTTATCTTAGACCAAGTTCAATCTTAATGGTAAAATAAGTGTAGTTATTTTTATAATTTGGCATAAAAAATACATTTGACATCATTGTCGTTTCAATATTTGAAACTATTTTATACCTCAAAAATTTCAATTGTAACAAATCTTCTCATGATTATAACATTTTTAACTTGTCAATTATGATTTAACAATTAACTTTTTTCATTAAATTTTCAATATGTTGTATGGATTTCAATATTTTTACTTAAATTTTTTATTCAAACATTTAATTAATTTTTCAACTATATATTTATCTAATTTTTGATTAATATATTTTATATGTATTCCATCGGTGATTTTTAAAACAAGAAAATATAAAAAATAGTTATCATTGATAACGTGATAAGGATAGATACATTATTAACTGATGTCAAAATAGAACTAATTATACATCGATTTTATTTTGACATCAGTTTTATCTTATAATTAAAACATTGTTTTTTCTATTTGATATCAAATTATAAAAATAATATCATTTTTAATTCATAATTAGATTTACTCTTCATAAGGGACGACTAAGTAAAGGCTACTTGATCAGCATACAACTCGTAGGCCAATGGATAGCTCAGTATCGACCAGCAAATTCTGTGTACTTTGGCTGGTTGAGGACGGTTCTCCTTGCTGCAATAGTCGTAATGGTGGATTTGTGATAGACTGCGATCAACAAAATTAGTCCATCAATTTTCATATCAACTCGGGGTTAGCAAAGCTATATGTTCGGGTAAATCATAAGATGTGAACAGAGTCACGGAGTACAGCAAGCTAGAAAATAAACATCATCAGTAAAAAGATTGGAAGAGAGTGCATCACCTTTTGTGTTAGCAGCTTCATGTTTTCGTCCAATGGCAACTTTTCCTAAATCATCATGTTACAAGTGTGTTAATAAGTAGAATTTTTAAAATTGCCAAGAGCAGAAACAATCTTTTCCAATTAACGACCAGCGTTTGTTGAAATGGTTACGGTTGTATAAGAATGTGATGACCTTTGTGTGTATAACTATCTATTTAATCAAAATACTTATAAAATCAATATTCAGCTCGATCTCAGTACCTTAGCTTTTAGCTCTGCTATCTCCTGCCTGTACAATTGCTCCTGAATTCAATCTTTATTAGTCTAATACGAATAGCCAACCAGAAACCACTAGGCAGCAGAAATACATAAGATAGATGAAAGTGTAACAGGACATGAGGATTATGAAATTGAAGGGAGCGATCGGATATTTCGATTTTCTGGCTCTGAGTGAAGCAGTTGACATGTATCTGAATGTACCTTTCTTGCTCGAATGCTTCTCAAGCTTTGTTCAAGCTGGTTGTCAATCTCATGCAGCTCTTGTAAGGAACATGAAGTTAGTTCTTGCCCCAAAAGCTTCCTGATCATGGAGTAATAATGAAAGTAAAGGAATAAGACCACTTCATTCCTCTAATGCCAAGGTTGACGCCAGGGCGAAAGAGATGAAACCTGTTTTATTTTGTTCTTCTGCGCCTTAGACCACCAGATAAAATCGGCAAAATAAATCGAATAGAAAGTGTTTGTAAACAAGCAAAAAAGAATCTGACGATTGCTATTTGTGTGTTGGTTGTTAACTGCTTAACAGTTGCCGAGTTGGACCAACCTTTGAGTTGCTCCAAGTGCTTCTATCTTTTGAACCGAGCTTGCTGTTTCATGTTTCATTTGCTGCAGAATTTGAGTCCATTCACAAACAAACTGATCACGACTAGTACGAATTGTTTCACATGCTACTGTGCTGCATGTTCAGGTGATAAACAGCATGTAGAAACATAGATAACCTCTATTTTTTGGAGCTCAATCCCATTTGGATCTATTCTGGCCTGTTTCATATAATGATTGTAACGCTCAATTGTTTTCTGCAAGCTGAAACCAAGCAATAAAAAGAAAATATCTTATTAGACTTTCATAATGTTCAGTAAAAAATAAAACATTATGCACATACATACATTCTGTTGAGATTGAAAAACGATCGATGATAACTCCCAGTCGCTCAATCACACGCAAGGAACAACATGAGAGAACAGGAAAGAAAAAGACAAGTGTTTATAGTGGGAGACTCGAGCATCGAGAGAAAAAATCCACTTATCCATCAAATCGGTGATAAAATCCACAATATTGACAAAATCCGGCACTCACAAGCTCGCATATAAACAAAAGGAAAAATGCTTCAATGAGTTTAAAAGACAAACGTGTTTTTCACTCACTCTCTATCTTTTCTTGGAAGAAGTAGATGGCACATATATAAAAGTCATCGAACCCAAATTTAGCTCCCAAGTCATTAAGTTACCACGCACTAATCTTCAATTCATAACTCTTTCCTCGTGATAAGTCACTTTCAATTTGGGTCAACAATGAACTCAAATAATGTTTGTGTAACATCTCAAAATGATCAAAATATGATGGAAATCAAAAAAAAAAAATATTAAAATGTGAGTAAATCTTACAAGTTTCACCAAAACGATTTCAAAAATCGAAACTTAAAAACTTTCAATGGACAATGAAGGTACACATGCTCACAATGAAACTCGCTATAAGAGAGGAACTAGTTCCTATAAAATGCTTGTAGGCTCAAATGTGTTAGAATATAAGAATATATCCATTGTAATATGATCGTTATAATATGACCGTTGTAATATGATCGTTGTAATATGACTGTTGTAATCGTCCTATAAATAAAGGACTATTGTATAGGTTTATATATATACATTTCAATACTTCAATACAATTGTATATCTTACTTTAAAATATATTTATGATGGTATCAGAGCCATTTTTAGTGACCGTTATAATATGAATGTATTGATAGGTTGCTGTGAGAAACTTTGTCTTAACTTTTATGTCAATGGATGAAAATAGCTACTCTTGAGATTCTACTTCATGACAAGGGGTGTTTCCTCTTTCATTTTGGGATGTCTTAGACAAAGAAAAGAACAAGAACTCGAGTTGGTTTTTTTTAACTTAAGCCCTTTAGTACTGAGCGATGGTAGGCAAATTTTAAGTTTGATGATCATACTATGAAGTTATTAACAGAATTCTCATATGGATCAAACTTCCTGTTCACGATCTTCAGCTCCGTGGGAAAAAACACCATAGAGAAGATAACGAGTAAGATTGGTAGGCCTTTGCATAGAGATCAACAAATAGCTTGCGGAGGGAGGAACTCATGTTGAGATATGTGTGAGCAGGTTTACCTACATCGACCGTGGTGAAACAGAAAGAGTATAATATATATATAAGGAACCCATAACCCATCAGCTTAGGCTTTTGGGTTAACAGTTTGGCCCAGTCCATATGTGTATTCTACTCAGGTCCGGTTAGGCCCTCCCCTGAATCTTAACAAGTGGTATCAAAGCCCATGGTTCGTTGATCCTGGGATGTTGGGCGGAGAAGGCCCCGATGCGCAGGGCGGAGACGGCTCATGGATTCAGGCTCAAGGGGGAGTTGGTGATGTGGATGGACTCACACATAAGGGGGAGATTGACGGTTCCTTTTTCTTTAAAGTCTCTCTTGTGTACGCTTGGAATACAAAGGCATAGAGAGCTCAACTTTGAAATAATCTTCTGTAATTTGGAACTGGATATATGGAACCATGGCAAGTGATAGGGGATCTCAATGCTTTTATTCCTGAGGAGGAGAATATTGGCTATCCAGGGCTTCTTGTGGAACCATATGGTGACATGAAAGAATGTTTATTCTGGTGTAATCTGAAGGATGCTTTATTTGTTGGTTGCACCCACGCTTGGTGTTATAACCAAGCTTTGTATTCTTGGATGCGAGTAAAACTTGATGTAAAGATTTATGAACTTATTAGTAAAATAAGGTCAAAGTGTCTGCTCTAGTAGAAAATATAAATTTGAACAAATAAATTGTTTTTATTGATAAGGTTTCATGATGAAAATTCTGATTCTATGAAAATATTATAGGGTCTAGTTTATGTAGAATTTTATGAAATAATTTTTGGAGCTGTATACGAGAAGTTATAGATTTAAATGTGTGAAAGGATTGTGTTGAAAAGAATCCGAAAATGAACCATTTTGACCCCGAAACAATTTCAAATGTTTATAAACACTTCTAATGATGAAAAATACATAAATCATCATCATGGATGATCAAAATAAGTATAAAAGACATTTCTGAAAGTTTGACACCACTACATAATATTGCTATGACGGTTTTTTTCAAAAAGTACGAACAAATATGCTTAATTCCACAACATGAAAAATGATTCACAATGACGTGTCTTAATATGCGTATCTTATTATATTATAGGACTCGAAGACACTGCTCGTTGTTATTTAAGGATGAGGCTGAGCATGTACATGTGAAGAACTATGATAAAAGATAACTTTTAGATTTATTGTGTGTGACGATACGTATTATTATTCTGTGAGTATAATAATATGCGTTGAAATATTTGATCATAGTCACTAACTGTATTTGACATAAAATGTGTTCCGACGTATCCTATTGTTTACCACTCGTTGTGTGCCGTGATAAAATGATTTGTGTTTTTTGTGTTATGTCTTGTTTGTTGATATAAAGAGGATGAGTGAGTGAAAGAAGTTTAAATATATAATACATAACTGATGGGATAACTCCATGATATAAAACACAATGATCGTTGTGTCTATCGCATGTGTGATACAATGAGTTGATGGTGACTTTCTTTCATCGACTTGTAAGGTCGTTTTGATATGAGAATATCTCACTGTAAGAAACCCTAAGCTCCGGTTTGCCTGATCCCGTTTTGCGGATGTTCCTTTTGTTAAAGTTAAAAAGAGCTTACTTATGAAATAAAATATGTCTCGCCAAGGGCACAAATATAACATTGATTCTTATTGGCATGAGAAGGGATGAATTTCCCATCAGATAGCTTGGTGTCCCTTTGACAGCCAAGAAGTTATAGGTTAAGCATCATAAATCATTGATTGATAAAATAATGCTTAGAATGAATAGCTGGGAAGCTAGATATTTGATATGTACATGTAAAAAGACCTTGGTTGGTGTTGTGCTCGTGAGTATCCAACTTTATTAGTCTCACATTTTTGTTTTCCCATCTACGATTGTGGAGGAGATTAAAAATCTTTGTATGGCTTTCTTATGGTCTGGTTGTATTTTAAGTGAACATAAGGCCTTGGTGAGTTGGAAGGATGTATGTCAACCCAAGACATCTGGTGGTTTAGGTTAGAAGAAGGTGTCTAAGTGGAACAAGGCTATGTAGGATAAACGTAAATGGGCAATTGCTCTCAAGAAGGACACCCTGTGGATAAAGTGGGTTAATGAGATATCTGAAAGGTGATTTTATCTGACTTGCAGTAAGTAAGCCTTCTTAGAGTTGAATATGGAGGAGCTTGATGACAATTAAGGATGAATTGGTCTAGAATGACTTGTATTTGCGTTTTATTACTCACTTGCTCGAGCTCATGGTAAAGTATCATAGTGGAGGCTGGTGTGGGCAAAGGAATGTGTGTCAAAACAAAGTTTTATCATTTGACTTGCAACCCATAATAAGTTGAGGGTGCGTGCGTGCGTCGATGTTTAAACATAACCTGGTGCAGGATGATAAGTGTGTATTGTGCTTAAAGAAAACTGAAATGCAACAGCATCTTTTTTACTCATGTGGGTTTTCATGGGATGTGGTATTGCAACTTAAGCCTTATTTGCAGCTGAGAATAGGGAGGAAGGCTTTGGTTTCCTGCCTTGATTGGTTTCTCAGGGTTTCTCGAGGCAAACTGAGTTATCTCACAGGAGAAAAGGATACATGCTTCCTTGATATACTCGATCTGGCAGGAACTGAATAGAAGAGTTTTCAATATGGGATGGAGATCTCCAGAGGACGTTGTTGACTTTTAATTTTATTTAGTGCTAATTTTAGATATTAGTATTGTTTGCGTTGTTTGATATTGGATAGTGTTCTGGTATGGGATGTATATAGATGAGATGATGTAAGGATTGTTAGGAGCTTGAATGAAATTTTACCAATTTAAAAAAGAAAAAAAAAGGTTTCATATTAATAGAAACTAATTATATATATTTTCTCTATCCCATAGTTTTTGGGACGTGTACTTTTTTTTCAACACCCTATACGTCTAAATACGAAGTCCACTTTGCATATCAAATAATTTCTGATTATCCCATAACATATATTCAGTTAAAATATATAATTTAAAAACTATTATTAATATTTCATAATAAATTTATGGAAAATTTAGTTTAATCGTCATACAACGAGGGTCCATTTTTATCTCAATGACGAAAGTCAAAACATTACAAAATTGCTTGGATGAAGGGAGTACATAAGAGTGTATCCACTAAGTATCTGATATCTACTTAATGGACGACCAACAACGATAAGTGGATCACCGAACATGTAGAATCTGTTATCCACAAGACAACTACAAGCGGAGGTGGAGTGAACTTGATCAACGTCAAGTCCAATCTCCTATATACCAAAACTGGATATCCTGTGCATGATCCTTTATAACAACATTGAATACTATTTGAAGACATTGGAAGGACTTTTGTTAGAGAAAATAAAAAATTATTAGATCTTACTTAATAAATAATAAGTTATTCGAGGTATGAACATTACTTTAAAATAAAAATAACATTTAACCTCTCTGAATTATTTTTTCAAAAAAAAATCTTTATGAAGTACATAGCCATGACATTTAACCCCGTCAAGTTTATAGATAAACATTTAATCCCTCTTTTTAAAAAAAAAAATTACTCCCTCCGTATCACATATTTTATAATATTTACTTTGGACACGTAAATTTTGATTTAGCCCTTTTCTTTTCTAACTTTAATTCTCAACCACACAAAATTTTTCTATTCACCTTCTTTAATTTCTAACCACACAAAATTTTTTAAATAAAAAATAATGCAAATAATTTAGGACATCCCGAAATAACAAAATGATGCAAAATATGTAGGGTGGAAGGAGTATATTTTTTTGACACAAAACTAAATTAAAAGGAGTTCATAAGAGATTCATCTACATATTCTCCGCTAACTTTGGAAGAAATCATATTAGTTTTTCATGAAAAACCATTTGAAAGAGTTGAAAATGAGGTCATATGCATATTTTCAAAATCCACTGAGGTCATCTGTCAATGTTGAATAATTCACAAGGGTTTTATGTTATTTTCTCATTTTAAAAAAATGATAAGAATAATATATATATAATTAATCCCTCTGTCCTATGAAGAATGCAACACTTTGTTTTAGAGTGAGATTTATGTGTGTGTAGAATTATTCCACTCCCACTAAGTATCAATTAAATTGAGTTCACAACTACTACTTAATTGAGTTCGTTTGAGTTGAAATTGGAAAATAAAATGCTTCGCCAAACATGCCCATTTTCAATTGTTGTTTTAGATCCGTCCCAATTGATTTTCTCCTTTTCCTCTCTCCCAAAACTCGCACGAAAATCTTTCGAAACCATAGATTTTCTCAAACATGACATTATGATTGATTTGCATAGATTGCCCAGTGCTTCGCACAGTCGTGACTTTGTGGTGGCTTGTTTAGCCCGCAAAGTTATCGTTTTAGTATGCAGAAGACTCAAATCAACATCGTTGTTATGGCTCCATAGACAACGATGATGGTTTTCATCCATCTCTTGCGTATTGATAGTTTGCCCTACCCACCTCAAAGATTCGATGCTTTCGGATTGATCACGTGAATCTTGGAATGACTTTACAAGATACCGATATCACTCCACATTTGGAGAATTCTGTAGAGGAGGGAGTCAAAGTTTCACACATTATTTTCTTTATCCGTAAGTCGATTACAATCGACCTCCCATCACGATCTTCTTATCGAATGGCACAAGGAGTTGTATGGATATGTCGACACCGATGATGATTTCGACTTCCATTGTGCGGTCCATGTTGAGGATATGTGTGAGCAGATTTACCCAAATCAGCTTAAGCTTTTGCGTTAACAGTTGGACCAATTCATGTGTATTCTACTCAAATCCAGTTACGACATGGTTTCCTCCTTGGGCTCTCCCCTGAATCCTAACAAGTGGTATCAGAATCTATGGTTCGTTGGGACGGGATGTTGGACTTGGATACGCAGGTTAAGGATCCCCTGGTGCATTGCGTTGCTGGTCCGTAGAGAGCACAGAGAGAGTTGATCAGGTGCGTAAGTGGCCCAGTCCAAGTATGCGGGTAGAGAAGGCCCATGGATTCAGGCTCAAGGGGGAGTTGGTGATGTGGATGGACTCACACATAAAGGGGAGATTGTTGAGGATATGTGTGAGCAGGTTTACCCACATCGACCGTGGAGAAACAGAAAGAGTAGAATATATATATATGAGGAACCCATAACCCATCAGCTTAGGTTTTTGGGTTAACAGTTGGGCCTAATTCATATGTGAATTCTACTCAGGTCCAGTTAGGATGTGATTTCCTCCTTGGGCTCTCCCCTGAATCCTAACAGTCCAATCGAGGGCTCTGCATTTCAAACCGACAATAACGATTCTTCATGGGAGGCAAACCATGAGCATTTGCAAGAGATTCATCCTTAGGGCTTGAAATGATCAAAACTTCTATAAAATTATATTAACTATATGGATAGACGAGAAAGTTTTAAAACCAAATTTTGCATTCATTCGTAATAGTTATATTCTTGTGTTTTAGGCGTGTCATTTAGTTAAATCCATGCTACAATATAAAATTGAGATTTTCATAGAATGATATTGGGATAGTGAATACTTTATAGAATAGATTTCGGCTTTATAATTGATGGAGATAATAAAGATCATTATACAGTATAATTTGGGATCTTTTGTTTTTGATGGAATAAAATTGAGATTTTTTATTTCACAATATAGAATTGAGAAATCGAAAATTTAACATAATAAATATGGGGATTTTGCCAAGCACAATCTTAACCAAATAAAAAGCTGATATCTTATAGTAGTATCAAGAAAATGGAGCAATACACATGCATTGATAATGCAAATAGCTGTTCAGAAACTAGTATTAGCAAATAAAGCATGATAGCATAACAAATTTGTTACTAAAAGTTTAAAATAAGAACATCAAGCTATGTGTATCATATTTCATGTACTTTGACAACTTGAGAAGCAACAAAAAAGGAAGCATAAGAAACATACTCGGAACTCGCAAACTCATAGAGCCTTCCCTTATGAGAGAAGACGATGACCGCGATCTCAGCATCACAAAGAACAGATAACTCACGCGCCTTCTTCATCAGCCCATTTCGTCGTTTAGAGAAGGTCACTTGCCGGCTCGGCGAGCTCTCTATCCTCTTCATCTCAATCTTACCCCTCACCATCTTAGTAATGAGCTTAATCCCTACAAATTAGTCATCAACCAATTTGTTTCAAAACTTTTCCAAGAGGAAACTTACCAAATTAGACGCCCCAAGATTTAGAAAGAACATTGAAGTCGATGTGATCGCATGACAAGCGTGCGTCCAACAAACAATTACGCAAATGAACAAAAGAGGCCTTAATGCTCGGGCGACCTGATATGCTAGGAACACTTTTTAATTGAAATACGAAGAGTCCATAACATGGAATATGCTACTTGGGACATAAATTTGTTAACTAGTCTTTTGATCCATGATCTTCTCGACAAGATGTTCACCCTATACGTAACACATGAGAAGTTGAGTAGACCTCACACATCAAATTGATATCATTATACACAGAACACCACCGAAATGGCCGGGAATCATGTTATTTATAGCATCGAGAAGATTATCTCAAGTATCTTAAACAAGTATATGCATATAAATGACTAGAAATGGAAAACAATTAGTAGAAAAGAAATTACCCAAGTTATATGTTCTTGTTGATTGTCCAAGGCCGGCCAGCAAAGAGATCTGATGAATATTCTTGACAGAAACAGAAACTTGAAGATCCCTTTTTGTTTCCAAAAAACAGAAGCAGCTCGCTTTCTTGCTTCAAGATCTGGCAAGAAACTAAACAAAATCCACGACCCTTGAGCTACAAAACACTAAAATTAATTTCACCTCAAAAATCAGCTTCAAGCAACAAAGACAGCAGCTTGAAAGGGATTGAAAAGACAATCCCTAGAATACCAAAAAATGGAGCATGCTGAGCTAGATGCTGCTGCAAAATGGATTTATAAACCCTAGAGGATTGCAAAGGGGTGGAGCAGATTTCTGAGCAAATAAAGATAAAAGGAAATCTAATCTATCCTCTTCGTTTTTTTGTTCTCTACTCCAAAAAAGCCAAGTGTCGAAGGCCACAATTTCTATGATGGAAACCCCAACCAATCATATTATTTTTCCTATGGTCGTACAACCTCAAGCATAGTATCACCAAGTTGGTCACGTACATAAATGGGAATAATAAACATGTATATCAGGTCAAATCATGAATAATATAATGGGATGAAAAAATATGAGCGGTCACATATATTCTGTTTATTAAAAATATTTATTTTTTTCTAATCATGTGATGAGAATCTAATATTTTATGATAAAATTTATTAATTTAAATATGATTTTTTATCTTATATTCGATAAAATTATCTATTTTTTTACTAATTTGAAAAAAAAAAACTAGTATTGTGTTTTTTTGGTCGGAGAACATAAGGAGGAAACTTGTTGGGTGGTTGGTGTTTGCCACCTATTGGCTATTGCTTAGCTTGATTTGGCAATTTAAGAAGAGGTGACAGATGAGAGAGAGAGAGAGCCAATAGATATTATTAGGCCAACAGAACATGTCTACATGATCGGGTACCAATTTAATGGGACCAATAAGCAGATGACACATGTTACGGCAATATATATGGTGCAACTTCTTTCTCCAATCAGAAAACCCGACTACGTCACACTGGCCCACCTACATGTACGCAAGCAACCGACGAAATCCACTTACGATCCACTAAACCAACAAATTGCCACTAGCTGACAATGGTTAGTCATTTGTTTTTTATTGATTATTAGTTAAATAGTTAGCCAAATTGCTTTTGTTTGGTCATTACTTAGTCATTGCATGATTAGTTTTTTACTTTTGCCTGGTCATTAGTTAGTTACTTCAATCAATGAATCATAAATATATAATATTTGAATGATTTTGATTAGTCATTGATTTTGATTGAATCGTTCTCGTGGAATGAATTGAAGATTTAATCGAAACGAATTCACTATTTTACATTAAGACCATCCATTAAAGTACTAGGGCAAAGACGGACTCAAAGTAGCATGTAGTAGAGTTCTCGAATGATTTGTGTATAAATATGGATTCTATTATAAACTTATAAGAGTTTTCTTTAAGTCATAAAAAAAAGTAAATTTCTGCTTTTCTTGATTATATTGGTTATCAAGAAAAAACTGGATTAAGACTTCGTTGATCATTTGATAACGATTATTTGAACAAATATGAATTATTGTGTTCTTTATTGTTCTTTATTTCAACTCAGAATTTTTAAAAAATCAACTTGGCACAAAGGGATAAGTGCAAAAAACTTGAATCTCCGTTACAAACTAGTTTCGCAAGTGTGAAGTAGAATAATTCCATACTACCCAATATCAGGCTAGCTGCATATTAATATAGAAAAATTTTATAAAGTCTATTCTACCTCTCCTCCCCCAACTCCTCTCTAGGCTATATTATAATATTCTGAGAATTACAACTATGAAAAATCTAGTAAGTTTAGATTTTGGTCAATCCCGATGAAGACAATCTAAAAAGATGTATAGTTATAATATTTTGAGAAGCATATTAGGATTGCATTGGTCTACCGGTACTTTTTTTTTTTTTTTTTTTCTCAATTCAAAACATAAATGGTGCAAATTTTGGAACATTGTTTTATGGGATACGGATCCACGACTGTTGGCCCCTCTACTGCCCGCTGTTGTTGAATATGTGGGTCACTGAAAATATTATTTTTTTAGAGTTATATTTTAAGGTTTAAGGTTTTAGGAAATACCCAAATATAAAAGATTGTCTTTTTTTTAGAATAAAGATTGTCTATATTGTGAAATAGAGAAAGTCGAAGTGCATAAGTCGAGCATGTTCATTACATATGGTATGTATAAAGTTGGATGGAGGAGTACCCAAAAATATAACAACACTTGTCTGATTATATCGTTATAATTTTTAATAAACATAATATCATATTTAATAATTTTTTATTTAAAAAATATACAAACAATCATCTATTACACATCCTTTATTTTTTCTCATATATAACTATCATAATAAATCTCATCGTTAATTAAAATTTTTTTTAATAAATTTACAAAAATATAATAACACATATAAATTATTATATGTGTTATTATATTTTTCGCACATTAATCTGCGTCCATCATCATTTATGCAGCACGCATACAACGAGCATATACAGTGGATAATCGATCATGATGGATGTGGTCGGTTGAAGAAACTTGTGATTTGGATTCGGAGCTTCTTTGTCTTCTTGCTTTTTATTGTGATGGTGATGTTAGATGTAGATAGGACTTTGTAGCAGAAATACTTTAGCCTAAATACTAAATACGAGCGGTGCTCTATTTTAGGTAGCTTTAGCCAACACCTGCCTTTCCCATTTCATATGTTTCGGCTTCCTCGCATGGATATTTATTGGAGAGCTAGCGAGTAGAGCTCAGCATGATATTGCAAATTTGCAATGCCCCCATATGTTTGGTAAGTATTAGTTGTGATAGCTCAATCTAGAGTCATCAATATTTTGGTAGGATAGGGACGAAGGCATTACTTAGGCAGTTAATCTTCATGTCAAAAGATGAAGATTCTATCTTTTCATTGAAAAAAAGGGCTTTTTTTTTGCAAAAATAAGATAAAATAAAATAAAAACTGAAATTGAAATTGAAATTGAAATATTTAATAATCCTATGAAACACACCCAACAACAATTATCAGCTATCCCGTCATAGATAAAATCCTTTTTTTTTTTAATTCCATCCAACCCAACCAAAATACTAGATATATTTCATTTTGGCTACATCCATCACTTTTCCGTAAGAAAGAAAAGCAATATGAAAAAAAAGTATGTGTGTGTTTCAAAATAAAATAAAATAATAATAAATGACTAGGATTAAATGATGAAAAATAATGGTTAAAATCAAAAAATAATATTTTAATATCAATTCTTGATTTGTATTGTTTTAATCTCAACCATTTATTTCTTACCAAACACATTTATATAATGACACACACTGTATAGAACGGGATTAAAGTGTTGATTTTTGGGGGAATTGTTTAGAATAGTGTATGTTTTTGTTATATAATCAAGAGCACTGAATGTAAATAATGCGTATTGTATTTGCATATATGAGCACTGTTTATTTCGAAAACGACGATGACATATACCGTCGACGAAGAACGCATGTGCATTGTTTATTTCGAGAACGATGCAGTGAAGAGTCCAAAATGAAGCCATTGATGTTACTCCGATTCTCAAAGACATTAGAGGTTTTCAAACCTACCTAGATTGCGTTTAACATTTTTTACAGCGATAATCCTGATTCATTATCTCATGGCTGGCACAAGTTATCATGTAAAGGAAATCTCATATTTCAGATTATCTAAATCTCACAAACAGGTCTCTAGTTGTTTATCTGTTGGACTAGCTGAGTCGCTCACCGAGTGGCTCTTTAATGGATTGTGTATCAAGAAATTAACTCTATCAAAAGTCCGAATTGATTATATTAGGTCCATTAATGTACACTTTAACACTCCTCTCACACAAATACCTATTTGGGGTATGAAACGTGGACAGTACTCGCCCACCCCATACAAAATGCTATATACAAAGTCCACGTAAATAAATTATATATCATCCATGACTAACAATTGTACAATGTTAATATATATATTAATGAGGCTGGTGGCAAAATCGCTGCTCGAGGAGGTGGCGAAGGAGAGGGATTATGCTCTTCGTCGACTAAGGTCCAGCATCAACTCTTCCTCAAGAAACAGAAGGAAAAGGCTGCGAAACAGGTTGGGAAGACTTCTTAGAGCCCTGAGGTTTGGGTTTCTGAAATTGTTAACAACAGACCCAGCACAGTGAGGAACATGCCGGACAGGTCGTATGTTCTAATGGTAAGTACAAATCCCCTAGAAAAGAAGATGCAACTATCTTTTGTGGAACCTGTCCCGGCTGGTGAGACACCGATGAAGAAGCTTTGAAGGAAGCGTGTGACAAATAGGGAGAGTACTTGATGGGCTACTTCATTAATGGAAATCCTGGATTTATGATGGTTGAAGCAACAGTTAAAGGAGTATGGAACAAGTTAGGGTGGGAAGAAGTCCTTGCTGATAATGGGGGTTTCTATTTGTTCAAGGTGTCAATCCTTAACAACAGATCAAAGATACTCGAAGGAAGGCTGTGGTTATTCTATAGTAAAGCTATTATTCTCCAACAATGGACACCTGAGATCATCTTGTGCTAGGAACAGTATTAGACGATTCCACTCTGGGTCAAGTTCCACAAGGTACTATTGTCACTTTGGACCTCTAGGGGTTTGAGCGGTATAGTCAGTCTGGTTGGAAAACCGTTATATGCGGACTCATTCACTGAGAATAAATCGAGAGTGGACTTTGCACGTGTATGCGTGGAGGTGGATGCTAGTAAGAGCTTGCCAGAAAAAGTGTGGATCAAGATGGGAGAAAAACAGCATGAGATCAAGGTCGAGTACCAATATAAGCCCGCGGTATGTGACAAGTGTATGGTCTTTGGTAACAAGTGCAAGGACCCTGTACCTATGAAGAATGTACTGCCTGTGACCAACCCTCCTAAACCTGTGAATGAGTGGGTTCAGGTCAAAAGGAAGAGCAAAAGAGAGCTGAGAAAGGCATTGTGATCAGGGATAAAGTGTCATATGTGTCCCCTTCTAGGGTTTCTACTGTTACAAGCCCTGAAAATGAGGATGCTAGATCAGATTCTTTGGGAGGTGACTCTGGGAGATCAGATGGGAGATTATATGGAGGCTCAGATGGTTTAACAGATCTATGAGCCAGATGAAGTGAGAAATGATCAATTTCAGCCAGATGCATTGAATGTTGAGCTTGTCCTTGAAGTATCTCAAGTTCCTGAGATGCAGCCTAACTTCTCTATAGAGCTATCCCCTGGACTTGATGAAGCCATTGCCAAGTTTAAGAGCGATGAAAAACTCAAGAAGAAGGCTAAAATGTACCACAAAAAGGCAAAGGCTTCTGGATCACTCCAGAAGAGTAACAAAGCATAGGTTGCTTGATCCTGTACAATTTTCAGTTTCTTTTGATGATATGAACATAGGATGTTGGAATGTTAGAGGGCTGAGCCTCCCAATGAAGAAGGCTGAGGTTAGAAACCTGATTTTTGCTAAAAAGATGAAACTTTTTGCTATTTTGGATACTAAAACGAAAAAGAAGGATGCTCTTTCAGTTATGAATGCTATGCTTCCAGGCTGGATGCTCATGGCCAACTATGACCACTCAGATAAAGGGAGGGTTTGGGTATGTTGGGATCCTGAAGTCCTTAATTTTGTGAGAATTGACAGCGGTGACCAGATAATCCATGGAAGGATGTCTATCCTTGGGGGGAATATGGAGTTTGTGGCTTCCTTTGCCTATGCAGAATTAGCATACACTGAGAGAAGGCGTATGTGGACTGATTTAACTGCAAAGTCTTCAATTTTTGAGAAAATACCTTGAATCGTAATGGGAGATTTCAATGCCATCATAGAGACTGGAGACAGAAAAGGAGGGACCTCTAAATGACTTCCATCCTTTGATGAGTTCAGGACTTGTATTGAAGATGCAGGTATTGAGGATCTCAGATATAAGGGATGTAGATTGACATGGTCGAATCAAGTACGAGGGGCAAAAGTTGTTGTAGAAAGCTTGACAGGTGCTTTGCTATGGGCAATGGCTCATGGAACACACTAGCTCTGAAGCTGCGTTCTTAACCCCAGGAGTTTCTGACCATTCCTCAATGCTGGTCACGCTTGGAATGAATGACGAGCCCAAATCGCCATTTGGATTGTTTCATTTTTGGATTGATCATCCAGAATACATTTCTGTGGTCAGGGATATTTGATCAACTCAGATATATGGCTGTGCTATGTATAGATTGACTATGAAGTTAAAGAGACTGAAGGACTTTGGCAGAATGCATTTCAGTGACATAAATAACAGAGTTCATATGTTGAGAATGGAGGTTGAATCCATTCAGAAGCAGCTGCGAGATGACCGTAGCAATGTGGAACTAGCAGAAATGGAAATGTTTTGGATCCAGTCCCTAACAGACATGAAGCTGAGTGAGGAATCCTTCTTCAAGTAGAAGTCTGGTGTGCAATGGTTGAAATGTGGAGATCAGAACTCGAGGTTTTTCCATCAGCACATTAAGGCAAGGGAGAATAAGAAGTTTATATCATCACTCATTGATGAAGCTGGATCTGTTATTCAAGGGAAAGATCAGGTAAACCAGCATATTATTGGTTACTTCCAAGATTTGTTCAAGAAAACCTGTGACCCTAATATACAGGGCCTTAAACCTTTTGATACACCTTTTGAGGAAGTGCAGAGGCAGCAGATGATCTCTGAAGTCACTGATGAGGAAATTGAATCTGTCCTGTTCTCCATGCCCAAAGGAAAGTCACCTGGATCAGATGGATATACAGTCGAGTTCTTCACTTCTGCTTGGTCTATTGTGAGGAATGATGTCCTAGCTGCCATTAAGGAGTTCTTTAGGAATAAGAAACTTCTTAAGGAGACAAACACAACAGCTATTGCACTTGTTCCTAAGTGTCAGAATCTCTCCAAGGTGACTGATTTCATATCAAACTCCTGCTGCAATACGATTTATAAGTGTATAGCAAAGTTATTGGGTAATAGGCTGTCATCTGGCTTATCTGGAGTCATAAGAAATTTGTCAAGCTGCTTTTGTGAAGGGGAGGAAGATATCGGACAATGTTTTACTTGCTCAAGAGTTACTTAGGGGGTATCACCTTAACCCAATTTCTCCTAGGGTGGCTATAAAGGTTTTTTTTTTTTACCATTAAATAGAAAATGTAATCATCCAACGACAATAGGTTGATATGCAGAAAGCATATGACACCATCAATTGGAAGTTCTTGTTTAGTGGCTTGGATGCTTTGGAGGTCCCTCCTGTGATGATTAGCTGGATCAAAGAAGCTGTGACTTCGGCTTAGTTCTCAGTAAGCATAAATGGTGAGCTGCAATGATACTTCAGTGGTGGAAGAGGATTGAGACAAGGAGATCCTATGGCTCCCTACCTCTTCATACTTGCTATGGAGGTTTTCACTGGAATGTTGCAGGGTAGAACCTCCTTGCCAGGGTTTAGACACCACTGGTGATGTGGTAGACCAGGACTATCCCATTTACTCTTTGCTGATGATATCTTGCTATTTGCTAGGGTTGATCTGCTGTCCATGAGGAAGTTAAAGGAGGTGGTTGATGCATTTTCGTCTCTGTATGGTCTGAGGCCTAATTTGGCTAAGCATGAAGTCTTCATGGCTGGTGTTGATCCTCACCACAAAGACCAAATCTTGAGTTTATGGGGGTTCCAGCTAGGTACATTGCCTGCTAAATACCTTGGTATACCTCTTATCTCATCCAGTTTGAAATTGGCTGATTGTAGAGAGTTGCTAGATAAGTTGAGGGCCAAAGGTATGGGGTGTTCGAACAAATGCTTGTCATATACCGGCAGGTTGGTCTTTACTAGGTCTGTTTTGCAAGCTCTTATGGTACATTGGGGTTCTGTCTTTGACCTGCCAAAGTCTGCTTTGTCTGATATGAACAAAATATACAGGAATTTTTCATGGAAGGGTACCTCATTACAAGCTGGTGGTGCGCAGGTTTCATGGGCTAATATATGTATGCCTCTCAAGGAGAGAGGACTTGGCCTAAGAAAGTTAGGGGAATGGAACAAGTGTATGATGATTAAGCACATTTGGTGCATTGCTTCTGGTGATTGTTCAATATTGGCTAACTGGATGAGGCTCAATGTTATTATAAATAAGAACTTCTGGTGCATGCCAGTCCCTCAGACCTGTTCTTGGGCTTTCAGGAAGATCTTGCAATTCAGACACCTTGCTCAGACTAAGATCAGTTGGAGGACAGGAGATGGTGCAGCCATTACCTTTTGGCATGATGACTGGTCTCATCTTGGCCCTTTGTATTTGGCTGTGTTCGATAAGAAGAGCCTTGGGTACAAAAGTTCTTCCAGACTTTTGTTGTCTCATTTCATTCAAGGCCCGTGCTGGGATCTTCCTCTTTTTGTACAACAAATGTTTAATGGCTCATATCATGTCATTGCTGGTTGTTAGGATTCGGGGGAGAGCCCAAGGGGAGAAACCACGTCCAAACCGGACCTGAGTAGAATATACATATGGACTGCGCCCAGCTGCTAACCCAAAAGCCTAAGCTGATGGGTTATGGGTTCCTCATATATATATTCTACTCTTTTTGTTTCTCCATGATCGATGTGGGTAAACCTTCTTACACATATCCTCAACACTGGTGACCATGATACATGTCTATGGAAATATGATAATTCAAGATTGTTCTCGTCAGCTGCTGCCTGGGAGAGCGTTAGGTCCAAGGCTCCATTGGTGCGCTAGTATGATCTTATATGGTCATCTAATATTATTCCTAGGCATTCCTTTATATGCTGGATGATGGCTCACAAGAGATTGGCAACACATGATAGTCTCATTGGGATAGGAAGTATAGATGTTTCAACATGTGTATTCTGTCATGATGAAATAGAGACTCATGATCATTTGTTCTTCGCCTGTGTGTTTACTAAGAAGATAACACAGGAATGGGGTACCAGGTGTATGGAATCGCCTCCTCTCTTGTCTTGCAGTGGAAACCTCAACCAGATGACAGACCAGTTGAAGGGCAGCGGCTTTAGGAAGAGACTTGCAAGGACTTTATTCTGCTCAATGATTTATGAGATATGGAAGGTAAGGAACTATGCGATATTCAGGAGAACCAAACCAGATCTCGATGTGGTCTTAGATCATTTGGCGAGGATTGCTAAGGATCAGGATACCCTTATGGAGAAGGTTATGAAAAGTGCTGTGGATGTGAACATTATGCGAAGATGGAAGCTTGTTTTGGACCCTGCTGTGTAGCGTTTTGTACAGGAATAGGTTCTTATGTTCATATGCTCAATGTATAGCATAAATCCTTTGTAAGTTAGCCTTTGATGGTTTTTGGTGAGCTTGTAGGTGATAGTATATATTACAGATATATGCAATCCCCTATATTGCTTAGATAAGATTGTAAGCGTTGATTCTGATAATTAAGCGATCGGCACATCTCCTACCAGAGTAGGCATGTCCTGTGCTATTTGTTTCATATATGTTTCTCGAGAAACAGTCAGTTTTTTGTAATATGAGTAAAAATGTTTACATCCCATGCTCAAAAGACATGTACAAGACGGAAAGATCCCACTTGTTATCGTAGTGCTCTAAGCTGTGTGTCTTGTAAAAGATCTTCTATTCTCCTTATTTGTCATACATGAAGTGATAAGGTTCACATTTCTCATTGCATCCCTTAAGGGTTGCACTAAACATTTCATCTTTAATTTATTTCGATTTCCATTTGCTCTGAATCTCCCATGACGGAGATTGACTTACGCCTGAGAGCCTTGCAACCGGAGCTAAGGAATTATTTACATGGATGTCTGACCAACAAATCAGGTTTTCTGCTTTCCCACAAATTACATGATTAAATGTTTTATGTAAGGGTCACCTCAGATAAACAAATAGCTCAAATACTTGGCCATGAGTGGTGTTGATCAGCGTACACTGGTAATCCAATGAATAGCGCAGTATCGACTGACGAACTCTGTGTACTTTGGCTGGTTGAGGACGGTTCTCCTTGCTGCGATAGTCCTGATGGTGGATTCGTGATAGACTGCAATCAACAAAATTAGTCCATCAATTTTCGTATCAACTCGCAGTAGCAAAGCTATATGTCCCGGTAAATCACAAGACGCGAACAGACATCATGGAGTACTGCAAGCTAGAAAATAAACGTCATCCGGTACTGGAACTCAAAAAAAAAAAAACCAAGAAAGAAAAAACAAGATTGGAAGAGAATAAAACCTTTTGTGTTAGTAGCTTCATGTTTTCGTCCAACAGCAACTGTTCCTAAATCATCATGTTACAAGTGTGTTAATAAGCAGAATTAATAAAATTGCCAAGAGCAGAAGCAATCTTTTGGAATTAACAACCAGCGTTTGTTGAAATGGTTACGGTAGTATAAGAATGGTGATGCCTTCTGTGTGGGCACAACTATCAATACAAGCAAAACACTTATAAAATCATCTGTCAGCTCCATCTCAGTACCTTCGCTTTTAGCTGTGCTATCTCCTCCCTGTACAATTGTTCCTGTATTCAGTTCATATTAGTCTAATACGAATAGCCAACCAGAAAGCACAAGGCAGCAGAAATACATAAGATTGATGAAAGTGTAACAGGATATGAGGATTATGAAATTGAAGGGAGCGATCAGATAGTTTGATTTTCTTGCTCTGAATGACGCAGCTGACATGTATCTAAATGTACCTTTCTTGCTCGAATGCTTCTCAAGCTTTGTTCAAGCTGGTTGTCAATCTCATGCAGCTCTTCTATGGAACATGAATTTAGTTCTTGCCCCAAAAGCTTCCTGATCATGGAGTAATGAAAGTAAAGGGATAAGACCACTTCATTCCTCTAATGCCAAGGTTGACGCCAGAGCGGACGAGATGAAACCTGTTTTATTTTGTTCTTCTGCGCCTTAGACCACCAGATACAATCGGCGAAATAAATCGAATAGAAAGTGTGTGTAAACAAGCAAAAAAGAAGCTGACGATTGCTATTTGTGTGTTGGTTGTTAACTGCTTAATAGTAAGCGAGTTGGACCAACCTTTGAGTTGCTGCAAGTGCTCCTATCTTTTGAACCAAGCTTGCTGTTTCATGTTTAATTTGCTGCAGAATATGAGTCAAGTCACCAACAAACTGATCACGACTAGTACCAATTGTTTCACATGCTAATGTGCTGCATCTTCAGGTGATAAACAGCATGTAGAAAACATAGATAACCTCTATTTTTTGGAGCTCAATCCCATTTGGGTGTATTCTGGCTTGTTTCACATAATGATTGTAACGCTCAATTGTCTTCTGCAAACTGAAACCAAGCAATAAAAAGAAAATGCCTTATTAGACTCACATAATGTTTTGTAAAAAATTAAACATTGTGCACTTACATGCATTCTGTTGAGATTGAAAAAGGACCGATGATAACTCACAGTCGCTCAATCACAAACAAGAAACAACACAAGAGAACGGAAAAGAAAAAGACACTTGAAAATCCGAGTACCGAAATAAAAATCCGGGTTCATCAAATCGGTGACAAAATCCACAATATTGACAAAGTGTGGCACTCACAACCTTGAGCCTCACACATGAACAAAAGAAAAAAAATGTTTCAACAAGCTTAAAAGACAAACGTGTTTTTATTACTCACTTGCATTTGCGTTTTATTACTCACTTGCTCCACCTCATGGTAAAGCATCATAGTGGAGGTTGATGAGGGTAAACGAATATGTGCCAAAACACAGTTTTATCATTTGGCTTGCAATCCATAATAAATTGAGGGTGCGTTCGTGGATGTTTAAACATAACCTAGTATAGGATGATAAGTGCGTATTGTGCTTAAAGGAAACTGAAATACACCAGCATCTTTTTTGCTCAAGTGAGTTTTCATGGGATATGGTATTGCATCTTAAGCCTTATTTGCAGCTGATAGTAGGGAGGAAGGCTTTCGTTTCCTCGTTTGATTGGTTTATCAGGATTTCTCGAGGCAAATCTGAGTTATCTCATAGGAGAAGAAGAATGCATGCTTCCTTGATATACTCGATTTGACAGGAATAGAATAGAAGAGTTTTCAATATGGGGGGTGGAGACCTCCAAAGGACGTTGCTGACTTATGTTTGTTTAGTGCTAATTTTAGATATTAGTATCGTTTGTGTTGTTTCATGTATTACTAACCTGGTGTTGTTTTGATCTTGGATAGTGTTGTTGTATGGGATGTATATAGATGAGATGATGCAAGGATCGTTAAGAGCTTGAATGAAATTTTGCCGATTTGAAAAAAAAAAATCATTTTAATAGAAAATGATTTTTTCTTTCATTCTCTTTCTATCCATTAATAATTTTTTTCATCAATAAATAAATAAATTTAGGTTTGATTTTTTTAGTATTAAAACTTGGTCTATTTTGATATCAAGTTTAATTGATCCTATACTAATTATAACACTCCATATTAATGGTTAAACATTGTATCACTTTAATATCTATTGACATTTTGCAATGTTACATTTTCTCTTGCACAATGCTGCATTTTCTCTTTAATTATGAAGTAACTTTGTTGTGGCAATAGAGGAGACTAGACTAATATCTCTCACTAATTATCGCAATATAAGTTTGAGATAACTAATATGCTTGAAAAATTCAATAAGCTACGTTGACAAGATAATCAAATTTGTCTGATATGGACCATGAAATTGGGTGGTAATTTCTCCTTTGAACAAAAAAAAATAAAAAAATAACAGGCCCATGGCCCATGTTAGACTATATTTAGCGAAAACTAAGAGATACAGTACTTGATAGCTAGCAATAAGCAAAATCTTAACCCAAATAAAAAGCTAATATCTTTTATCAGTATCAAGAAGGGTCAAGAGAATATGATATTAATATTATGTGCTGTAAGAGATTAATAGATGATGGAGATTAAATGATATGAGAAGTTCAAAAATAAAAACAATTTTAAAAAAATCTCCACAATTGGATGTGTCCTACCAACACACCACTTGTATGTTGTTAACAACAAACTTTCTTTTCCTAGCTATCAAGAACATGGAGCAATACACATGCAATGATAATGTAAATAGCAGTTTAGAAACTAGTAAGTAACAAATAATGTAATGGCTTAAAAATTTTGTAATTAAAAGTCTAAAAAGAACATCAAGCCATGGATATCATATTTCACGTACTTTGACAATTTGGGAAGCAACAAAAATAGAAGCATGAGAAACATACTCGGAACTTGCAAACTTATAGAGCCTTCCTTTCTGGGAGAAGATGATGACCGCGATCTCAGCATCACACAGAACTGATAGCTCGTGCGCCTTCTTCAACAGTCCATTTCGTCGTTTGGAGAAGGTCACTTGCCGGCTCGTCGAGCTTTCTATCTTCTTCATCTCAATCTTACCCCTCACCATCTTAGTGATTAGCTAAATCCCTACAAATTAGCCATCAATCAATTCGTTTTAAAACTTCTCCGGGAGGAAACTTGGACGCCCCAATCTTCATAAGGTACATTGAAGTCAATGTGACAAGCGTGCGTCCAACAAACAATCACACAAAGAACAAAGGAGGCCTGTAATTACGCTCCAGGGACACTCTTTGATTGATTTATACGAAGAATCGATAATATGGAATGCTATTAATGACATGAATTTTGTTAACCAGACTTTTATCATCGTCTCGATATCATGTACGTTCTCCCTATATGTAACACAAGAGGGTTCGAGTATCTGCTAACTATCTCTTTGGACCTTACACATCAAATTGATATCATTGTACAAATAACACCACCGAAATGGCCGGGAATCGTGTTATTTATAGCATCGAGAAGATTGTCTCAAGAATATGCATATAAATGACTTGAAATGGAAAACAATTAGTAGAAAAGAAATTACCCAAGTTATATGTTCTTGTTGATTGTCCAAGGCCGGCCAGCAAAGAGATCTGATGAATATTCTTGACAGAAACAGAAACTGAAGATCCCTTTTTGCTTTCAAAAACAGAAGCAGCTGGCTTTGTTGCTTCAAGATCTGGCAACAACCCAACAAAACCCACAACACTTGAGCTGCAAAACACTAAAAATTAATTTCACCAGCTTCAAGCAACAAAGACAGCTCAAAATAAACTGAAAATACAAACCCTAGAAAACCCAGAAATGGCGCATGGTGAGATGAAGCTCTTCGAACTGAAGATAAACCCTAGAGGATTGCAAAGGGGTGGAGCAAATTTCTGAGCAACTGAAGATAAAGGGGAATCTAATCTACTCTATCTTTCTTCTTCTTCTTCTTCTCCTTCTTCTGTTCTCTTCTTCAAAAAGGGAAGGGCACAATTTCTACGATGGAAACTCAACAATCGTATTCTTTTCGTAAATTGCTAATCACCCTCTTCATTTGTTATCCCTTTCAATAAAAATATCCTTATATCTCTATAAAACATCCTAATCAATCCATCCCACTTCCAACCATTCTACTTTTCACGCTAGGTATAATTATGAAAATAAAAAAATATGAGGAGAATGTGTACTGGTTAAAAGGTTCTCTTTCTTTTTCCATGTTCGTACAACCTCAAGCATAGCATAACCAAGTTGGTCACGTACATAAATGGGAGTGGTAAACATATATATCATGTCTAATCATGATTAGTGTAATGAGATGAAGAAGTATGAGCGTTCAAATGGATCATTTTTATTAGAGATAGTTAATTTTTCTCAATAAGGATCCAATACTTCATGATAAAATTTATTAATTTAAACACAATTTTTTTTATTAGATTTAAAAATATGTGTTATGATATAGATATATCTAATAATAAATGAATGATTAAGATAAAATAAAAATAAAAATTAAGATTAAAATATATTTTTTAAATATTAACCATTTACTTTTTACTATTCAATCTCAATCAATCATTTTTTTTATTAAACATATCTATATCATGATATAATTTATTATTTTTTATATTTGATAGAATTATCTGAAGGATTATTTTGTTGATTAGTTGTAAAACTAAAAATAAAAAAAGAAAAACTATTGTGTTTCTTTGGACGGAGAACATAAGGAAACTTATTGTGTGGTTGGTGTTTGCTGCCCATTGTGACAGATGAGAGAGAGAGAGCCAATAGAGGAAAGAAAAGGTGGAGGAGAATTGCCAAAAGTCGTTTTGTTGCATTTATACTCCTATTTTTATGGAAAATGAATTTACCTTCCCCATAACTCAATTATTAGGCCAACACAGCATGTCAACATCATCGTGAACCAATTAAATCGGGACCAATAAGCAGATGACACATGTTACGGCAGTATGTATTGTTCAAATTCTTACCCAATCAGAAAACACGACTACGTCACACTGGCCCACCTACATGTACCCAAGCAACCGACGAAATCCAATTACGATCCATTAAACCAACAAAGGACTATTTTCAAAAAAACAAAAAACAAAATTTGTGTAAATATTTATGTATCTGATTTAAAATCAACAATATTAGCTGATTTTTTATCAAAAATAAAAAGATTTGTGTAAAAATTTTATAAAAGTGATTTTTTAACATAGATTTTATCAAAAAATCTATCTTTTTTTATGATAAAAAATCAATCACTATAACTTCATAAATCCTTAAAAAAGACATTATATTTTTTTGAGAACCTGTATGGGAACCGATACAGAACATTTTTGGAACATTGATACAGAACATTAGTTTTATTTCGTAATTTGTTCGCTTTTTAATTTCATTTTATGAATTGATTTTTTAAGTCAAATTTCTATACTCCTTTTACAAAATTAAATCTTACAAAAAAATAAGAAAAAAAATTAAAACTAACTATCTGATTTTTTTTCCATTCCCAAATCTATCCTTAATTGTTTCAATTGAAAAAAAAAAACAAGGAAAAAGATACTTACGTTTAATTTTTCGATCAGTTTTAATATAATGACACCGCTTTTTCTATCAGATTTCGAATCTTTTACATTGTTTTGTTAATTTGTTTTTCTTTAGAGATATATTTTTGGTTCGATAAGAAGATAGTAAGCTAATATATAATCGATCTCTTAAATAGATATTGATAGTAAATCTAAACTCATTTCATAATTTGAGATCTCTAAACTTATAAAATAAAATTAAGATGTTGAATCTTTTTATGAAATAGAATTAGAACTTAAAAATTATTTTACATAATTAAATTGAACCATTCTATTTCATAAAATAGAATTGGAAAATTGAACCATTCATGCAATAAAATTGGGTATTTTGTCGGGGTTTTAACAAATGATGATTTTTTTGATGCTCCTTCCGTCTCAGATAAAATACGATATATTGATTTGATACGATTATTAAATAATCTATTGAGTTTGAGGTGTTTTATAATTTTATCTTTGTGAGAAGATGGAGAAAATTGTGAGTAAGTGGAGAAGAAATTATGTGTGGATGGAGAAAAAAATTAAAGAATGATTAAAAAAAATGATTTGATATAAAGTATGAATAATTAATATTTTTTGTTCCTGAAAAATTTCTAATTTTAGAATTATTACCCCATTTTATATGAGATATTTATTTTTAATAATATGTCATGATTTATTTGGGAAAAAGTGAATTTTTTTAAGTAAATTTTTTTTCCAAAAATGATGTAGAAACATTTTCTATATCTAAAGCAATACTCAAATGTAAAAGATTGTCTATATTTTTTTTAATAAAGATTGCCTATATTTGGAAATAGAGATAGTATACTTGTATAAGTCGAGCGTGTTGATTACAGATGTGAGGGGGTAAAGTACTTCCTGTTCCAAAATATAATAATACTTGTTTATTTGGATCATTATAAAATATAAATAATATTATATTATATTTAATAATTTTTTTATTTAAAAAATATCAAAATAATCATATAATACAGATTCTATTATCTTCTCTCATAATTATTATAATAAAACTCACTATCCCATGAATTTTTTTTTTTTTAGTCGAATTATACAAAAATTCAATCGATACATTAGTTCATAAAATATATGGGATCAAAATATTAGCTATATATATTAGGGAGGGAGAGAGTATATTCTTCGCACATTAATCTGTGTCCTTCGTCATTAATTTATGCAGAGGCATGCAACATATACAGTGGATAATCGATCATGATGAATGTGGTCGGTTGAAGAAACTTGTGATTTGGATTCGGAGCTTCTTTGTCTTCTTGCTTTTTATTGTGATGGTGATGTTAGACGTAGATAGGACTTTGTAGCTCAAATTTTGTAGCCTATTGAATAGAAGTGGTGCTCGATTTTAGGTTAGCTGTATGTCACGGGGTTAGATTTCTCACAACCCGTGCGGCACTCAAGCTACTCACACCTTCGCTCGAGCTCAGCCAAACTCGAATGTCACAAGGCTACCCAAGATAAAGCCTTTGCGGCTTCTAGAAGTTCACCTCCCTAGGTTGTTACCTTCCTTGGATAAACTTTGGGCTTGGCCTTGTTCCATCTTGGATTGGGCTTCGTTTTGGGCTTGACTCCAAGTTTGGCTAGTCCGCATCACCATTCTTCAAGTGTAAGCCTCACCATTTTAGCCCATCCGTGAAATTCTCCTCCACCTAAGTCGCAGACGTCCTCGTCGCGACGGACTTGAAAGTTTGGATTTGATCCTTGAATTGCCACAAAGATGATTCTGGCTCCCAACTCGCCTCTTCTATTGGTAAGTGTTTCCACTTGATGAGGTACTCCTTGTATCGTGGAATCCCTGCTCTTCGAATCTCTCTATCGGCCATGATCTCCTCAACTTCTTTGTCGTAAGAAGTTGTTACTGCCGCAGTTGGTGCTCGTTTTGAAATGTCTCGATCCGGTTCGTCATCATCACGGTTATAAGCCTTGAGATTGCTTACATGAAAGACCGGATGAATTTTGAACCTTGGTGGAAGCTCTAAGTGGTAAGACACCTTACCAACTTTCTTGGTCACGGGAAAGGGTCCTTCGTACCGTCTCACAAGTCCCTTGTGAACTTTCCTTAGTGCCTTGAATTGTTGAGGGATGAGCTTTACCATAACGAGATCACCAACTTCAAACTCCAAGGGCCTTCGATGCTTGTCGGCCCACTTCTTCATCTTCTTGGATGCCTTGTTGAGATAGGATCG